>JAVCKT010018974.1:0-14971 GCA_032273925.1 Rhynchotus rufescens | reverse complement strand
ATCATTTACTCGTGTTTAAATGCCACTCTACAAAGTTTTCATAGCAAGCCAAGTTATCAATACCTGGGTTTATTGTTGACTTAAATTTTAGAGAACAGCATCATAAAGTAGACAGCTTTTACTGTCTCTCATTATACCCACGCGTGAGGATAAGGCTGCTAGCAAATCTCTGTGGATAGTACAAGAGTTTTATTTGTTATGCACTATTATTCTGTGTAAAAATATTGTCAACATTTTAAAAGGCAAATGTGGCAAAGTCTCCTTATAGCTGTGCAAGACATTGAATGAAATGTGAATGAAAACAACGTTTTCATTCCATGGGACAAATATAAACAGGTGGAACACGTGAATATAAAAATAACACGGATGAGTGCTCTGGGAACCAGCACCTTGGCTGTGGTTACTGAGGAGTGAGTCCTCCTTAATTCATAGCAATGGTTGCTCCCTCTGTACATGCATTTGACCTGTGGTTAACGTGAGGCGGTGGGAGGCAGTGTACCAGCCAGCCAGCTGCTGTGTGCCAGCTGTGTGCACCTAGGCAATACTTGAGACTACCTGATGACCTGGAAATACCCACTGGAAAGACTGTTCGACCTGGTGCGTACGCTTGCAGATAGTGTTGCAGGACATGAAAAAGCAGTTATGTTTCAAATTATGCATTTAATCAGAGAGTTCTGTCATGAATGTGCCATTTTATCTCATTTTTTAAAAATCATGAATCAGCAATAAACTTCAAATGTAAAGTAGACAATAAGGTTGGCTGGTGCACTTGTCTGTCAAAAACTGATTTGACCGGCTTTGGTCTAACTCTGATTTTATACCCAAAAGTAACTTTGCTGACGTAAAGTAAAACATGCAAATAGCTGCTTGATTTTGGCCTCCGTAGGTAATAAGATATCTTTTTTGGAAGAATTTCATTGCTACCTATTTCTGTGAGGAGAGGACAGGAATAAAGCAAGGAGAGAAAAGGTCTTAAAAATCAAGCATTTTATGTTCCAAGTTATTCCCTGTAGTTGCATCACTACAAGCAAATGCAGTTTAATGATCAGTCCCTGCATTCAGAAAATTGCTGCACATTGATAGTTAGAGCTGCATGAAGATCAGGCTGAAAAGGCCTCTCATTTCCATCCCACACAGGTGGATAATGTCCTTCCTAACAGTTTAGCTAGGGAATTCCTAGGCAGCAATAAAAATATCATTGGCAGTGTTACCTCAAGGAAATCACAAGGTCTTCAATACAACTATTTTAAGTTTTTGAGAAATGTCATTATTTAAATACAAAGATACAAAGGGCTATATTTTTAAAGCGTTGCTTGGAGGGTTAAGTGTTTTTTTTTATTTTATTTTTTTTGTTTTGTAGTGAGAGGAATAGTTGATTTTAGACCTCGTCTGAAATTTGCAAGTTTATTTTAGATGAGATCTAAGGGCATCTGAGTTTAGAAACTTTGCCTTAGGAGGCCCAGAGTGAACCTTGAAAAGCATGTACAGTCCTCAAAGCCTGGCTTGGTTTTTCACTTTCCTTGTCATTTCAAGGTGAAGGGAACATTGTTTGCTCACAGGCTTTTGACTAATGTTGTAGGGAAATCACAAGAACAATTGACTTTTATGATGATTTGAATTTCTTTTTATAACAATTGATGTAAATAGGTGTGTGCATTCAAACTAAACATAGCTTTAGGGCTCCTGTTGAGTTGCCAGTATACACTCCAGGTGCAGTAAAGTTGGACAGTTCTAGATTATGTGCAGCACTTGTAGTTGTATGAGCAACACTTAGAAATGCTTCTTTGTGGCAACAGGGCTAGATGGCAAGTAAATGGACTACTATGCTAATATATTTCAGATTTGTTTTTGGTGGGGGGAGGCTGCAGAAGCAATATATAGAACATATTTTTTTCTATTCCTTACGAACTGTTTTTACTCAGAATTGTTCTTAAAATATCAAACAAACAACGGCAATGTCTCTCAGCCAGCTGTATTAGCCATTCTCTTTGAAGCAGATGTGCTGTGCAAGTCTGCCAGCACTTTCAGGCATTGGCGAGCCCTCTCCATGTGCCTCTGACTTACAGGAACGATGTTTGCTACCGATTCCTTTCATTGTGCTTAAAGAAGATAATTCATTATTTAAAGGGACTTATTATAATGCTGGTCCTTTTTAAGAAATCTACTAAGTCAGAAAAACACAACCTTAACTGCGGTGGAGTGACACAACCCCAGTGTACCTGAATAGGCAGGACCACAATGAAAGCAGGATGTTTCCCCATCAAGGGCTTCCCAGATTAACACTTTTGGGCATTAAGGAACTGCTGGTAAGCGGCCAGGGCTAATGAGGTAGAAACTTCAACTTTATTTGATCACTGTTAACTACAAATAGCTGACCTCAGCCAGCTCATATAATGTGGTTATTCAGTTTGGGGCCTGGCTGAGCTGGCTGCATCCCCACTCTGTTTGCTGGAGCCTCGTGTAATGAGCTGTGTTGATTTTACTGCATTTTTGGCCAGGAAGGAAAGCAATGACAGATTCAGATGGAAATGTAAGTTTTGACTGCAAGAATGAAAAAGGGGATGGTTGAGACATGGCGTTTAGGCAACTGGTAGCATGGGAGCAAAAGTCTGATATTGAGCACTAAGGCAGGTGCCAGTGTGTACTGGCAGGGTCAAGCTGCTGTACATCACAGTGCCAACATGGGAGCCCTAGTCAGGGACTGCATTGTGTGTTAAAACTACAGGCAAGAACTCAATAGAAACCCTGAAATTGTGCAAATACGCATCCTGGACTGAGTTTGCAGTGTCTAGTGATAGGCAGTTGAGCATTTTTAGCCACGATAGCCTTGCATCCCACTTTTGGAAATGGTGTCTGAGATAATCTCCAAAATTATTCAGGGCTGCTCTTGCTCACAGTAGCAATACAGTGCAGCTTGTTACAGCTTCCAGGCCCAAAACTCACAGAAGAAGCCACAACAAACAAATAAAGCTGAACATGAAATCAGTAAGCGAGCAATGTGTGGGACGCACATCCTTGCACACTCCAGAAAAAGCTGCAAGGAGACTTGTTCTGAGTGGAAGAAGTGTGGTAGATGCTTCTGCTGTGGAGTGGATGGATGAGGCCTGCGTGAGCAATCAGTATGCTTAGCTTTTATGTCAGTGAAACATTAATGCTATGAAGTACTCTTTTGGCTATCCTTTCAAGATGCAGACTAGTAAGATTTTAGGATGAATTGGAAAGGTCTCTAAACAGTGCTTTCAAAAGGGTAAGTGCTTTGCACTCATCTGTTGAAAATCTATGTCACAGAGAGTGAGGGTAAAAGAAGCGCTGAAATACTTGCGAGTAAATACATACAAGACTGCATAGATTATGTAGCCCTTGTGTGTCAAGTCAGATATTGTTTATTGTGAGGTTGTATCCTCCAAGCAGCTGTTTGCAATAGCTTGTTGTACCAGTTCTACAAGGTTTTCTGAAAGAATCAAAATATGAAGCTTTCTGCTTGCTGCCAACATTTCTACTTCACACAAGAGCCCTGCATCTTTGCACCCTGTGCTTGGAGTCTTTATGCTTGGAGAAAGAACCATCTCTCTTAGGAATTTAGTAAGGATTTAGTAAGTCCAAAATAAAGGAAGAAAAAGTACTCTATAAGTTCGTTGTTCGCTTTTCAAAGGTGAGGAGTTAGGAGGAAGGCAGAAATGTTAGAAACTGAGTGGGCTTTAGGGAACGTGTTCAGCTATAATCATTCTTACACACCCATGCATCTCTCTGTCTATTATCAGCCCTCCAAGAAGTGTGGAGATTAGCACTAGTCATGCGGAAGTGTTTAAAAATTCAAGCAGTGACAATAGGAAGTGTAAGACAGTAATGGAGTAAGTACAGCAAAATTACAAAGACAGCAGCTATTCATTAATAAATTAAACCTGGGAGATTTTTTTCTCTGTTTTTGATGGAACGGCTCTGTCTTGCAAACAATATTGTTCTGGAAGTAACTTTATAACATCCTCTTAGCCTCATGTGGAAAAAATAAAATCTCCTTCTAATCACAGATAAAGTCACGTGTTAACATCCCTGCACCCTCCGTTATACTCAGAAGACAATTTAATGCAAAGACCTGGAGGCAACCTCGCCTACAAGTGACAGGGGGAGAACGGTGAGGTGCCAGCAGGATGCGGACATGGAGCTTTGCCGCCGCCGGCCAAGGCTCCTGATACACTCAGGTAACTTTGGGTGACTTTCCTTTGGTTTGCTCAGCCGTGTGGACGTGCAGCACTGCCCAGGACAAGGTGCGCTGGGGAGGCTGGCGTGAGCCCGATACGGGATTCCCCGGCACTTGGCTGCAACTCGGAGCTTGGCAGAGGGCAGCTCTGCCTCCCCCTCCTTTCAGCCTCCCGGTTGCTCTCGGATCGCCACCCAGATCTCCGCAGTCATGTTTTCCATTTAAAAGCGTTTAGGGCCGCTGAAAGGAAGGGCCACCCAGCGTTTCTGCGGGAGCAGCTGCAGGAGCGGGGCTCTCCCTGGCCAGAGCGGAGCATGTTCTCACTTATCTGCACGACATATGGGTGGCCGCCGCTCCCTCGGGAAGGCCTGTTTTCCCACTATCTGGAGGTGGCGGCTATTGTCTGTCTGCCTTCCCAGCTTCGCTCTCTGAAAGAGTTTTCTTCTGCTTCCTGTTTCTGCTGGGTTGCATGCATTTAGTTAATGGTCTTGAAACAGCACATGGGGTAAAACCTTTCAAATCTCCAGTCCCGCTATTGAGGGAGCAGCTTAATGAGAAACACTATTATGATTAATGAAAATCCCTTGTTCCTTTCTCCGTCCCCTGCCTCTTTTCCTCTCTTCTTTTTCCCAGCTGAGGACTATAGGTGACTTTTGCATGTAATATATTTTTCTGATCAGCTCTCTGAAGGCTATGTCCCCTGATTTTCAGCACAAAAATGCCATTTCTTATTATTTTTTTTATAAACTGAGCTTATTAACCTGGCTTTCATTTTGTGTAAACTGTAAATAAAATTATGAAGAATTTGACTTGCAGCGTGCCCTTCTGGGCGCATTGTTGGGTCTGTGTGAGCAGCATGCATCAGGAGCACACTGAGAGATTGATTTTAAAGGGAGATGCAAGTCTTTTCAAAAGGAGCAGTTGGAGCCTTTGAATGAAGGACCCAGCAATGCCTTTTCCTTTTGGCAAGATTGGTGCTGCTGTGGAAGGGACCAGGCTAGAGCGCTGGCTGGGAAATGCAAAGAATGAGCTCAGATCACAGACTTCTTTAGCAAAGTCAACACATTCCTAGTCTCTGAATAACTACTTTATTAGGTGATGTTTTAAATTTCCTTTTTCCCCCCTTTTTTTTTGGCGCATTAGTGAAGACAGTACAAGAGAATGATATTGCTTGTGACATTTCTTGAAACATTACTAGGGGAAAGTGAAAACTGTTGTTGTTCTGTATAACCTGCAAAGACAAATTTGGCTGAAACCCAAGCAAGCTGTTGGATCTGGGATACTTGAGATTATGAATCTGGGAAGATGTCAGTTCACTGAGCGTGTCCAGTGTCGTTTCATTCCTGCAGTCTAAGTTAGCTGCCTCTACACTTTGAGTGCTCCTTTCTCTTGCTCCTAGGTTAATATGGCTCTTGTAAGACTTGTGCACATATGTAGATACTTTTATAATAAAAATCTTTCTGCCCTCTCGACATGTCCAAAGGCACGTTTGAAATAAGACTGTCATGCAAAATTAGCTTTCAGAAGGACTTGCCTATTCTCCGAGTGACACAGCATATCTTGTGGATTTGAGACTTCCCTGATTGAAAAGGATGTCGTCTCTGCCCATCTTTCCAACCTCTATCTGAAATGTTTAAACCAGACTATTTTCTCATTCTAATGAGTATTTTCACCTTCCCCCAAGTTACTCCAGGATGGCCAACTTGCAAATAATATTTTGCCAGCAGCATTTGCAGGGAAATCTTCTGCGTTTTATTTTGAGCTACATTGCTGTTGTAATATGATCATTTACAGCTTTTTCTTTCATGGTACTAATTTTCTGACCTTGCTTTCTGGAGAAAAAAAATGGAGGTGTGACACATGTGGCATGGTTGAGCCCTTCTCCAAACCAAAGCAAATGAGACAGCAAAACTAGATCACATACTGACATTTTCTGAAGATAGCAATTTCCAATATATTAATTTATTCATTCTCACTTTTTTCTTTTTCTTATTTGACTTTTTGCTGTTCATGTAAGTATCTCTAGTTTTGCAATTTTTCTTCCTTCCAGTGCCTTAAGTACACAGTGTACAACCCAGAAACCATACACTGAATGGGGAAGCTCAGTGTAGTTGCCCTCTTACATTCAATCTGCCCTTGCCCATGTTTTAGCAGCCAGCCTGCAGTGTTTCTTGCCTCTCAACTGCTTAAGGAACATTAAAAAGCTTCAACACAACCTATCCATTAATGGAAATGTGGATTTACCCCCTTTTTGTAGCAGGCAGCAGAGTTGTTGATTAGCTGACTGACGGATTTCAATTCCTGACTTTAACAGTATTTGTGTGAAGAGCTTTTTCAATGTGACCTTTCATGATGCTCAGTTCTTTTGAATGCATCAAGATGGAGGTTCTGGTGAAGATTCCTGGAGCAGCCAGTGGGTTAGGGGAATCACGTCTTTGCACTCACACTGCTTCTAGTGTTTGCTCTAATTGATTAAATAGCATTACCTGCCCAAAGAAACCTCTCTTTTTTCCTCAGAGAGTGGTTTCTCATTTGGAAATGCAGTAGGGCTGTTTCTCTCAATGCTGTTATCCTCCCTTCCCACATGCAGGTGTAAGCCTGCCTCATCCCAAGTGCACCACAGCTAGGTAGTATCTCTGCTGTGGAGAAATCCTGGAATCTGGGAGCCCGGCCCTCCCGGGTGACCTTGGATGCAAAAGGTGCCATTCCTAACACCGTGCCCTCATTTATTCACACGCAACAAAAATGACCTTTTAAGCACAGCCCTGTTCAACCTGTCTGAGGACAGGTATCTGTCTCTGTGTTGCTCCTTGCTTTCCTGAGAATACAGCCCAAGGTGTTAGCGAATGCTACAAGTGTAACGTATTCAGTGGCGGAGTGCACTGGGCTCACTTGAGGGAGAAGAGTGCTATTTAAGGAAAGCATATGGTTTATTAGTATTTTTTTCCCCCTCAAAGCAGGAATGTTTCTTTGGGGTTTGGCAAATGCTTCCAAACAGCGTGTGCAAAGAGGAGAGAGGGTTTTTTTGCAAACTTTCCATATATTTGAGTCCATTTTCTCACCCCAGGTGTTATTTTATGCATTAGTTTTTGTGCAGTGTTTTTCTCTCTTTTATAGTAGTAATATGTTGATACTCTGAATTAAGTGTGAATTATTGATGGATACTGATTAGAAGGGATATGACAAAAAAGAAGTCTTGCAAAGGCTTCATTATACTAAACTGCCAATTTTAAAGCTAATTTCATTGCGTTTAGAGTGAAATGTTTAAAGTAAGTGTGAGGATAGCTAAAAGGTTGCCGCACTACTTAAAAACAGATTACACGATGATACGAGCTACTTGATTGTCATTTTGTCAATTATGGCTCATCAGGCAACGTTAGTCTTTAATGTCTGGCAAAGACAATTATACTTTTTGGAGATTCATACTGTTCTTTGCTTGTTAGTTGCAGGATAAGATGATATTCTGCTCTGGCAAAAACTCTCTGTGGTCCAACATTAGCAGATTTCATCAAGAGATGTTGTGTCAGCTCTTCACATGGTTCTGGGGGAGCCAGGAATTGCCCTTTCCACGTGGATTTGCAGAACGGTAACTTGTGCAGCCTGCAGAATATCAAACTTCTGCATAAAATACTGCTTGCTTCGAGTTTCGAAATTCTTCCTTGTTCTCATCTCCAAGGGAGGTCTCAAATCCTTCTGAGAGTAGCTGTGCCTTCCTGTCCATCTGAGGATTTCTGTTAGATCATGGAGTGAGTGACTCAGAAAAATGGCTGAGCAGAAGGATATCCTGTGGAAAGTGGGTTGTCTGCTCTTTCATGTGCTTAAGAAGGACTTGGCTATCGGATGTTACACCCATTCTGCAAGTTGGAAACACAAGATGTTTTTGTTAAGCAATTTCATCTAACGAAAATCATCATTTTCTTAAAACAAAACAAAAACCTGTGAGTTGTTTCCTTATGACTTTTTTTTTTTTAATCTATGTGCTTCCAGAGTGCTTAGCTTTGCAAGTTAGGAATTTTTTTGATTGCTGTACAAAATCATAGGATGTTTCTGTGGTGAGCGTACATCTGTGCTGGCTTTCACTGAGCTTTGGAAATAGGTCAGGAATTAAAGCTCCGGCTTTGTGGTTCTGAGGAAAGCCCTTAAGAAATTCCCTCAGACATAAGAAGGTAAAGAGGGGTCAGTAGCAATGCCACTCGGGCATGTCTAGGTTGCCTGGTCTCTCCCGTCTGCACGTGTGTACATCTATATTCTACACATGCACATGCATATGCATATGGATAGGCTTTGGAAATTGGTGCTTCCTGTCAGTGCTGGCTTGGAAGGAGGGTATTAATAACGCAAAGAGATGGTCATGGGGACATGTTAAGGGAAATGGAACTTGGTGATGGTGGCAACTCTCAGGCTTAGCTCTGTGTCCTATTGTTTCCTGCACCTCTGCAAAAAGAAATCCTTAGGTGAGGCTTCCATTACTGCACGGCTGCATTTCCATGGAAACCAGCAAGCCTCGCTGGCACATTGCGCCGGCCTAAGTACAGCCTGGGGTCGCGTGCTGGCGTTTGCCCCGCGCTGCCCTCTCAGCTTTTACAGGCACTTCTGAGATGGAGGGAGCGAGGAGCGGGCTGGAGGCTGCGGAGGGAGGCAGGGAGCCGGCGGCACGGGCAGGGAGGCGGCCAGTGAAGCGGGAGAAGAAACCAGCACAAATCCAGTGTTCCCCCCGCAATGTCGCCGTTTTGCCTTTTGCAGTTCTGACATAGGAATCAGCCTGCGTGTAGTTCCCATAGCCTTTCCTGAAAGAGGGAGTAAAGAGGGGGCGGGAGTGGGGAAAATAATAAAGCAAATGAAATAAAACCAAGCCCAGCATTTGCTGTAAATGAGATTGCCCTGTTTTCTGTCCTGCCCTTCCTCCCAGGGATTTTACGTAGCAGGATTCCCTTGTGCAAGGCTGTTTCATTACAGCAAAAAGGGAGGGGTAAAGAAAATGGGATGGGAAAAGAGAGTCTCGTTCCCCCTCTCCCCCTTCCCTCTCCCTGAAGAAAAAAAAAAAAAAATAAAAAATTTTTTTTTTTCCCTTTCCTTTAGCATAAGCTGCTGCTACCATATCTCCCCGAGTCGCTTATTTACCAGACCTGCATGTGGCCCTTAGGCCGCCTCATAGCAGCGTGGCCTTGGGCTATGCCAACACATGAATTTCCAGGCCTGCTGCCTGCGCAGGCCACCTCCGCCGTGTGTCCAGCTGCTCCTTTCTTTGCCTCAAGGTTATGCAGAGCTGCTCTTGCTCACGCACGGCCCTCTCGATGCACGTGGGGCCTGGCGTGGCTCGAAAGGGCAACGTGCAAGGGAATGTTTTGTTTCTCCCACGCCTACCTTCCAAACAACCTGTGCAGCCTATGGGCAGTGTGCCCTAGTGTCAAAATATTTTAAGTATTAAGCCATTTCTTTGGCGTTTGCCTGGAACTGCATGTACTTAATAGTTTCATGGTACTGTGGATTTGAGAGTCATTTTTGTTATGCATAAATACTTTCAAATCATGGACCTCTCTTTCATAAATATGAAATAAAAAAAAAAATGCTTGCCCCCCTAAGAGAGCCTGATTGGAGTCAAGCTGCTATTTAAAAATTTGCCGAGGTGGAGATGTGTGGAACTGCACTCCATAAGGCTTCATTTCGAGCCCGTCGCTCCTGCGAGACACCAGGCGCGGGTCACTTATTTATCTCGCCGCGCGGCCCCGCCGCTCCCACGAGCGCGTCGCGGCCGCGCGTTAAGGCATGGCCTCCTTCCAGCTCGCTGGGCCGCTTTCCCCTCCCTCCCTCCCTCCAGCCTGCCCTCGGCTGGGACAGCAGCGGGAATGTCAGCACGGCCCGCGGTGCTGCTGACCGCAGCCGTTCCCTTGCCACGTGCTCCCGCTCAGCCGGCTGAGATCACTGCCATGAAGTCACCGCCTCACAGGGACGGTGCCGGGCCAGCGCCGGCACCGTCGCGCTGCCCGTGGCTCCTTGTCACGTACGCGCTCACTGCTGGCTGTGCCCCCGTGGGCTCCTGTCCCTTTCTCCCTAATTAACACCCTGCCCGAAAAGACTGAAAATCGGTCTTCCCTCCAGGGAGTTTTTCTTCCTTTGTTCTATTAGTTTGATTTGTCCCCAGTTGTTATGACCTGACTTTGCTCTATAGGTCCTAGAAATAAAGAGGTAGACAGATAAAGATTCCTGTGCTCGCTCTCTAAATGGAAACATTTGGGTTTTTGAAAAATGTAATTTTCTGGGAGTCAAGACTGTGGTACTTTCTGCTAGCTCCTTGCAACTTTTAAAATTTCACTGCCAAGAGAAATGACCACAGGGGTGAATGAAGCTATGGAAAAAAACAGAGGCACGTCTCAATTTTCATGTTGTTGTTGTTATATCTAGACCTCTTTTTCTGAAAACCTAAGACAGGGGAGCAAGTTGTGCAATGAAGCTTATAAATAAGTGTGTAGGCTCTTTTTATCATAAAATACCTGTCATGTATAAAGGTTATTTTGATATAAGTGCTTGGTTTATAAAATGAGTCATGCTTCTTAAAAACAACCGTTTGCCAATTTTTCCCTATCTTCTTAGGTCATGCCTTTGCATAGTGATGTGATCCATGATGGGCAGAAATAATTCAGCCTTAAGTACGAATAATGATAATGTTCATGGTGAACTCATCATGACATTCTCTCTTGAGCATTTCTCTTTGGGAACTATGCCTTCAGGACATGAGGCTTGCGCTAATTTTGAGTTTGAGAGAATAGCACAGGAACAGGCTGGATTGGGGCAGAAGGGAGCAGTTATTTTGCATGAAAAAGCCCTTTGCACTAATGTCTGTATGACATTATGCATGTGCACACATGTGCACGCTCACACTTCACCTCATTTGTTTCCATTGTTTCTATTTTTTTCTTCAATTAAATTTATAGAAATAAATTATTACTAAGTTTAAAAAAAAAAAAAAAGGGGCGGTGAAAAATGAATGCCTCCCTGCTGCACCTTAAACAGGCAGAGACCTGTGGTTAAACACTTGTGGTAGTGGTGTGTAGGAATAATTCGGACCCTACAGTTTTTATTAAAGGTAGGTTTAGAGTACTGTGGTCATGCTGATGAGGTGTGTAGGATGCGGATGCTTTGTGCTGAAGCAAAACTATGTTTACAGGAAGCTAAGTAAATAGAAAAGGAGTATCTGCGGTTCAGGGGAGCAAGGTTGTTATTAATGTTCCAATGACTCTGGTAAACTTAAAGTCTGGGAAGCTGGCTCTGGGCTAAGAAAACCACAAGTGCTCAGACTGTTTAAAAGCAGTCTCCCAAAATTTATTTGAAAGTGCACGTAGAAGTCCAAATATTGTGGTGATCGATCAACTGACACTCTGTGCATTCTCAAAATGTCATTTGCAGGACATCGCAAAATGGTCAAAGAACCAGAAAGCCACAGCAGTCTTCTGTAGTGTAAAGTCATTTCTGTATAAAAAAAAAATCATCAGGCCAAACAGGCAACATGATTTAATTTTGGATAAAGTGTCACTAAACAAAGGATGTAGCACCTAAATTGTTGTTAGTTAATCTTCATCATGCTGAAACAACCTTATCTGCAAGTTCCGACCATGTACCACATAGTGAAGCCATCCTCGAAAAGGATAAATGAAAATAGTCAAATATGTTAGCCTTGTGTATCCAGCTAACTGAATTCCTTCAGGTGTTTTTCATAGAATAAGTCGTTGCAAGCGCATTAACTTTATCATTCAACACAAAGCATATCAAAATTGTGCAGTTTGTGCTAAAGTCCACAGCTGAAGGCATTGAAGCTAACCTTGTATATGTTTAAAAATGTTAGTGATACTGAGTCCTGATTTTGACCCATAGTTTTCAAAACAGTTTGAAAACGTAGTTTCACACAGTGCATATCCAGATTTTTTAAGCTATATGTTGCATTTTATCTAACGTAGGAATTTGTAACCAGAGACTATATAGATCAGTTATTTTCTACTTTCTTTGGATGGCTTAACTGGAGCAGAGAAAACAACAACCAGCTTAGAGTCCTAAAATATTTTCTTTCATTTGTATGGCAAGGCTATATAGAAGTTTCAGCTGAAAAAAGGGGGCCCACGTTATTTGATATTGTACAAAAGCAAAGTACAATGTAAAAAGAGAGCACAGAGCGTGTACTAAGTAAGGTATCTGACTTGAGAAAGTCAAATGAAAAGTTTGAGGAGGAGAGAGTAAGAATAATTGCATTAAATTGATTTTGCTGCTATAAAAATAATTTGGAATTTGCTTAAATTGATATGATTTTTCTTTCCTTTCAAGGAACTGGATGTGGGAAGCTTGATTTTAAGCTGAAGTGACTCAGAGTAGTTTCAGTGTTTCCAGATTCTTTTGCTTTATCTAAGGCACTATAATCCAGCGGCCTATCGCAAGAGAAGAATTTCACTCAATCACAGCCTAGAAATATCAAATGTTCCCTTGACAAACAACACTGAACTCTTTATCGACACAGTGAAGCATTCTTTTCGTAAACAGACACTTGAGTTTCTCAGTATAATTATGCATAGTGTTGCACAGTGTAATATTTATATGCACAAAATGTGTAATTGAATACTTGGGACCAATTCAGAGCTGCTGTAGTGGGTATGACTCCTTTGATGTCAAATGATTTGCACATGCCTACATTGTGGCTGAATGTGATCTCTTAGCTTTTCAAAATTATGCTATGTCGCTGAAGGAACTAAGGCAACTGTTGTGGAAATTTGGTTCCTAATTGTAACACTTCTTTCCCACTAAAGAAGTGGCTTTGATCAGTTACTCACTTAAACGTGGAATGTTTATGCCCTCAAACAGGTCTATAAGTTTAAAAGCTTTCTTTGTTCAGTTAGTATTGAGGTCACAAATCTGCTGTATCAGCTTCTGCAGAACGTGTGAGGGAAATCATGGCTACAATTCCATGCAATTACGAAACTTTAAGGAAATCAACTAGATTTTCTGAATTTATTTTTATCTTCTAATAATATTCTCAGTGCTGGATTATCTTCACAAGCAAGCCCTACTGCAGTTATCAAATGCTTCGGCTTTTTTTTTTTTTTTTCTGTTTTACCAGCTGTAAAAGACATTTTATTGCCTTATACATTCAACCATAAAACTTATCACTTAAGTAAATCACTTTAGTATTAGTTAATAGATGACTCTCAAATGAAGAGTTTTTTCTTTTTTTCCTTAACTTTCTTTGACTGTGGTTAAGGATTCTCATAAGCTAGGATTTTGAGAGCAAGCAGTATTGCAGCATTTGTAGGGTGCTTGTACCCTGTGAGCCCTGTGCCACCCTGTGCAGAGTGAAGGGCAGCGGGCTGCTCTCTGTGAGGAGGCTGCTAATCAGCAGGCAGGGCTTATCTGAACCCTGCTGAGGGATATAGCATCTTTGCAGTCAATTACCAATTTTGCTCTTTAAAGAAGATCTAGATCCTTCAAGATCCTGGTTTACCTAAGCACACATTCAATACGTGTTCAAAGTTAGATACTTGTTTAAAGTTTTAAGACAGATGTGAGGTCTTGTGCTTGAGGTTAAACAGGCAAGTGTGTTCCCAGATCAGGGCCTTGCATGTTGCAGCTGTCGGAGGTTTCCAGGAATCTTGAATATCCTGAAATACTGACTTTGCAGCTTTCCAAGCTAAGTATAACCTAGAATTATAAAAACAAACAAACACAAAAACTCAAGTCATATTACAATGAAGTGTTGTGGAAAGTATTCTAAAATCCTTTTTCCAGTCATCACTGATGCTTGCATAGCCAAAGAAATTCTAGCAGAATATTTATGTTTTGGTAACCTTAAAACAACAGCAACAAAACACAGTATAAGTATGTAAGCCTGTTTTTCAGGAATCTGAGTTGAAAGGAATCAAATGTTTGATAAAAATTAATTCACATCTTTGGAGATGGAGAAGCAAATAAATGAATTGTTATATACTTCCTGATTATAATCTTCTTCAGAGGAGCAGGCGATATTTTGTGGTGGTCTTCTTTTGACTAAGTAAAGAAATGGATGTTTTGGAAGCGCCAAAACCAAAGTTTCAGTATTTTGTGTGTGTCATTTTCCTTCCTAATGTATAATATGCTACTGAAAAACTATTATAACGTTAGAAAAATGTTTTTGCTCCAGTTCAGCAACTTAACTGCCAAATCAAAGCTATTCTTTCATTTATTATGGGCAATTTTCACACATAACCATGATATTGCTTGTGGAGTAGGCCTAAACATCTTGCTGTGAGCTCTAAATATGACATTTTTAGTGACAGTATTAAATTATCATAGCTCATTACTTCATCTTCTGTAAGGGCAGACTGATATTCTCTTTGGACTGCCACTGAAGGCAGTCCAAAGCTCCAGCTGATTGCTCTGAGTATAGACTTCAGCCTCAAATAATTTTTAGACAGAATTTCTTGTAAGTGATCAATTGCTGAAGCATTTTGTAGGCGTGGACTGTTTCATTCCTATTGTAAATTTATTTACCTTGTTATAAGAGAGAGAGCAAGCTGAAAGAAGTTTTCTCCTGTGGGAGACACCTTATTTATTAGTTTATTATCAAGGCTGGTTGCAATTGGAATTGGGCTGAAGAGGTATTTTCACTTATTCTGAACTGAAATTTAAAACTAGAGAGCCAAAACAGCATTGAAGGAATTGGGTAACGGAGCAGTGGGACAGGCTGCCCAGGGAGGCTGTGGAGTCTCCTTCTCTGGAGGCCTTCAAAACCCGCCTGGATGCCGCCCTGTGCCACAT
>JAVCKT010018971.1:0-14958 GCA_032273925.1 Rhynchotus rufescens | reverse complement strand
TGTGGGTACTGTCTTTAAAAAAAGAAATCAAAATGAGACTCAAATGAAGGAGGAGCGACCGCTTGCTTTCACAGCACAGTTTGAGGAGGCTCTTGGTCTTTTGTTCACTCAAAGAGTATGAGGAGCAGGGCTCAGTTCCCAATTAGCCCTTGTTTTTGGATTAACGCATCTTGAATTCTGCTGTACAGAGAGTCAGCTTCAAAAGCTGACTGGTGATGGACTAGTTGAGGACACATTGTATAAGGTGCCTACGTGAGATATGCGGCTCTGTTGTCCAGAGCAGGGCAATAAATCAGGGCAGCTTACCTCCCCAAATGACCTTTTAACTATGAGGATCTTGCACTTTAAATATATATATATATATGGTCTACTTTTTTGGAAAGGAAGCAACTATATTTTGTGTGTGTCTGCATATATGATAAGTATGATCTGAAAAATGCCTGTTAGATTAAGCTCCTCAGAAACCTAGGCAGTGGGATGCCTCACTGCAGCTGAATTCCTCAGTCCAGACAGAGTGTTCTTGGGAAGAACAGAAGCAGAACTGCATGTGACTGGAAACACTTAGGTCGGAAAATGATTTTAACGCCCAAGATCTCAAGAGCTTTCAGGGTTGCAGCTTTCGCCTCAGGCACAGTGAGGCACCTAGGTTCTTTTTCTGGAAATGATCCTTTCTGAATTAAGAGTCTCAGTGTGTAATATAAATAAATAATAAAATTAATAAAAATAATAAAATTCAGTATTTAAATTGCCATTGGGAAAACCAATAAAAGAAAAAGCCACCAACCATGTAATGGCTACTTTTAACCACTTAACACACAGTTTAAATCTCTAAAGAGGAATAATAATACATTTATTTCTGAAGTACCTGAAGTTGCCAAAGGCACTCAGGGTGCTCGATGATATAAAACTGTTTCTAAAAATAAATTAGCACATTATGAAAAGGCTCCTGATAGTGAATGTCCTCGGTGAGCAGGTGAAACATCTCTGACAGAATGCCTCCCTCCCAGAAGGGAGAGGTTTAGTTGAGCTGGGTCATTTTGAGGGAGTTTGCAGCGATTATTTTCTTTCTCCACGGTGAAGATGTCTCAAGGGTCTGGGCTGCAGAGCCCGAGGGGAAAGCAGCAGCTCTGCAGGCTTCTCCCTCTGGGTTATAGCAGCGGGATGCTCCGTGGGACCCAAAGGGGATATGTTCCTGCATGCGCTTGGGAGCGCTCCCGCTTTCCCGTGTCTCCTTCAGGAAAGCCTTTGCAAAGGAGAAGAGCTCCGTTAGGAAGGGCCCCTTTTGCCTGCAGCTGCTCCGTGGGAATCCAGTATTGCGGGCTGGGGCTGGAGAGCCAAGTCCTGCCGGTGCTCCCGAGACGCGGCCGAAGCGGCAGCGGTGCCGCCGCGCGCGGCTGCAGCCACCTGGCAAGGCCTAGACGGGGCCTCCCGCGACAGCGCGGAAATGAAAAGAAAACCATGGAGGAGCATTCCAGCGGAGCGGAGAGGGGGAAGAGAAGCGTTTGTTGTGTACGGTGGCCTCGTTTGTCCCCAAATTCCCGCTACCCCACGTGTGGCTCTGTCCAGCATCCACCCAGGGAAGCTGGTCGGTGGTGCCATGAGCGCCTCTTCCTCCGTCCTCCATCGGACGCTCCGGCCTTGGCGGTGCCGCCTCCTCTCGGAAAGCTGCCGCCGGCGTCTGAAGCGATTTCTCAAAGTGCTTCTTGAGAAAGTTAACTGCTTGAAATGGCCTTGAAGGGAAGCGTGCTTTGCTTGAGAGGCCTTTCATCTGGATCCTACGGCCTAATTGAGTTGAGTACGAATATAAACTTAGAGCAGACGTTTCAGTCGTTCTGTTTAGCTTTGTCTTACAAAAAGCCGGTTTAATGATCTTTCTGAAGGCTGTTTCACTGAAACAGCAGAAAGGCACCAGCTTTACATCATTATTGAATAGTGCATAAAGGAATTATTTAGCAAGATGTTCTGTTTGTTAATAGACCCAAATCACGGTTTCTTTTACCAAATACTGCTTTTATTTGAGGTCTTTGAATGAATTTCATTCAAACAATGCTAACATCTGATGATAAAAACCACTAATGAGAGGAAAATCATTCACATTTTTGATCTAGAGCTCTCATTAATTCTAAACTTTGCTTTTAGTTTGTTTTGCTGATCAAATCATTGGAACAGTTTCTATTACAGCATTTCCTCCAAAAAGAGTTAGCTTTCTGCTGTGCTTAAACTGAATTCGTTTTGTTTTGCTTATATCGTGTCAAATAATCTAGATGGAATAAAATGGTTCCAAATGGGACTTTTTAAAATCACTGGAAAAGCAACCTCCACTGTGTGGCCTTAAGCATATGCTAGATTTGAGGCTGGTGTTTGAGTTTTTTTTAGTTTAGTTTCAGAGCTGTGTCTGCTTAACTGATAGGGGGGTTTAGTTTAGGGAGAGTTTTCCTGGCAGGCTAAGTAATGGAAGAAAAGAATTTGTCTGAGGACATTCAGCGCTGCACCTTGGTTATTTTTGTTCAACCTGCAATGCTTTCCTGTGTTTGTTTACACTAATCTTCATACCTATTAGCACATGTTGTACCGCCCTGCAAATTGTTGTTAATTGCAGGGTAATTTTCTGCAGTAGAGCCAGCCTTTGGTGCATTTTTTTTCTAAGATAAAATCCAGGAAGCGTGAAGTACTGAGGTCTGCGAGCGCAGGTTTCCCACAGCACTTTCCCCCCATCCTGGCTGGAGACACAGCCATGGGCATCAGATGGGTCTTGGGAGCCATCTCTTGTCCATGTCCTCATGCTTCAGCAGGGGAGTTTGGGCAGCAAATGGGCCATGGCACAAAACTTGAAAATCGGCCTTTTGCATCTAGTTTGCCTAAGAGTTGTTGCCAGAAGCAGATGTGTTTGGGGTGTGAGCACTGAGCTATCCCAATGTTTAACACATAAGAGTTATTTTGGGTCATGCTGGCCTAGAGTGACATGATGAAGAACGCAGGTTACATCAGGACTGCAGACTGGGTTGGGTTTTCTAGCAGAGATAGCAGGAAATGCAACTGTGTTTTTGTGTTTTTGAATAGCCGTTATCTTTGCTGTACCGTGTGAGATCAAAATTATGCTTGCTGAGAACTACAAAACACTTGAATCAACCAGTACAATTTTAAAAAGCTAAAACACGAAGGAGGGTCAAGGCATGCCCTGGATGCAGTGTACAATGGTCTACACAGTGTAAGAAGAGACTGGTTAGGCATTCAGACCCGCTCGCCCAAACGCTGAAATTACCACCGCTTGTTAGCACCTGGAGACTGCAGCCAAGTCTGTTGTACTGCTCCAAAACTGATGGAGAGTAGCGGGAGGACAGACAATGGTTCTGTTTGCAAAGACCAGAAGGCAATTCAAACCACATTAATGGCAAGAAATGAAAAACAATCATAAAAAAGAGTTTTTTTGGATAGAACTGAGGGGTTGTACATGCTTAGGATGTAAAGTAATTCACATTCTCTTAGTTTATCTCACTGGCTAATTTTTTTCCATTAATCCAGAATCAGCTTACTATATTATTTTAATATTAATAAACCTGCACAGCAGTGAGTAAAATGCTGTATTTAAGCCAAGTAGGAAAACCCAACACTATGATATTTTTCTGGGGGTTCTCATCTGTTCTCTTTATCACATCCTTCTGTATCGTTTCAACAAAATTAATTATTGTCTTAGCCATAGAGTCACTGTTGCATATCAGTGCTTTGCATTATGAACAGGCAAATGTCATGAGATCTGAACAGAAGAGATAAAACACTAGCACAATACACCTTTCAGACGTGTGTATGCTTGACAACTGGCCCTGTGGCATGCCACAGATGCATGCCACAGATCTGTGTTAGGAGCTCATCACTGACTCTTAAAATGAGGAACTAAGGTTCATAGTGCCCTTACTCCATCACTCTTTTCTCTCAACATCTTCCATCTGCATTCCCAATCTGGCCAGGATAAACGTTTTGTTCGGCATGTTCAGTAATGTTCCAGACTTCGCTGAGATCTCTTGCTTTTTTTCATGTTTAAGGAACATAACCTTTGTTATGATTCAAGCTTATTTTGTGTCTCAAATTCTAGTATTTATGGTACAGGATATTTCCATAACTTAGTCTTTTCCCTAGTGATGAGATGTAGGTTTTGGAGTGCTGGAATGCCCTTTTGAGTCAGCAATCAATGTACAATCATATAAGAGGCCTGGAAAAGCCAATATTTTTGGCATGTTTCGTATTCCCAAACACTTTTATGCAAGTTTTCATTATGTCTCAATGCAATCCATTGGCATGAACCCTTGGAGTGAGCTTCACTTCTACAGGAGACTTGGGGGAGGCCACATGCATAGCTTCAAGAGAACTTCAAGATTCAAGGGAATACGAGAGTGGGAGAGAAAAAAAAATACTCTAAAGTTTTGTATGTTAAAAATAAACTTCCCCAAGGAAGCAAAGCAGAAGTTAGACAGTAGTGGAAGTGAGTGCATTCCTCTTCTAGAGCTGCTTCAAGTGAAAAGCAAGAGGTTAACACAAAGAACAACTGAAGATAGCACAAGCTCAAGTGTGCCTTGCTTAGTTCTTCAATCTGTTCCTTTGTAGTTATGTTTGTTAAACTAAGAGTGGATAAAGCTAAAACAAATAGTGGTATTCACTAGAGATTGATAAGACAGAGGTCACCTCTGCTAATGCATAGTAGAATTATTCTTCAAAGAGCTCAATTTTAATTATATCCTGGTTTAAAAGTATTACTTTCACAAAACCCTACTACCTGTTTATGCTTCCAAAACCTAATGGAGTTATATTGAAAAACTGAAAGGCCCCCAAATCACACTGACAACTTGTCTTCTAAACCCTGTTATGTTTTGTCTTAGCACAAGTGCCAGTGCTAAAGATTATTGATGCAACTGCTTGCTTTTAGATGCTGAATCACATTAGCCTCCCTCCTGCCCTCCTATTTCATTAAAAATCTGGCTGCAGATCAAAAAATGTAATGCCTTCACCACGTAGAGCCCCATAACTTTCACAAGCCCTAAAAATACGACTGCCAGTGCATTGATTTCTCTCTCTCTTTTGCTTTTGTTCTTTCATTCTTCCTCTTTTTCTCTTTCTCCCTTGCTCCCTTCTCTCTTTTTTTTTCTCATGGATTGTGACAGAGGAAAATAGAAGTTGGAGGAGGGCAGCGTGTGAGGAATTCCAGTTTATTAGACAAAGCTGAAACACTGATAAGTATATTCACATATTGCATCTAATATTTTTGTTTTATCTGGTGAGACATGGAACAACTGTAAGATGTTATTCTCCCCCCACCTCCATAGGCTAACCTTTTAATCCTTTTTTTTCTTTCTTTCTTTCTTTTTTTTTTTTTTTTTCCCCCTTCCTCGTTGCTGTCTTCTTCTTTGTGAATAGCACCAACAGTTTGGTACTCGGTCAACTTATTTCCTTTCAGGAAAAAAAATTGAAGGGTCTCCCAAAAGCTCTGCTGGAGCAGTGACCAGAGGGTGACCTTATTAAAATCAAACTCTTGCCAGTGGTTTCAATGGGATCAAGATCCCCTCTGAGATTCTGGATTGCAGCCAGGGGATTAAGTCCATCTGGCATGTTAGTGCTGTAGGAGACGTCCAGAGATGCTAGGGTTGCTTCACAGAAGGCTGAACTTTTAGGCCCTGTTGGGCAATGCAGCAGGACTATAAGGAATCAGAATTTGTCCAATTTTGAAAGAAAAATTAATAAAGAAAAGGTCTTGATAATATTGAACAATATTTGGAAAGTAACTGTTTGTCTTCATAAGCTAGGAAAGTCTCTTTCGTGGTGTCCCTGTCAGTGTAAGAAGATTCTCATCTTCCCCTAATTTGTAAACTCATTTACTGCTGGCTGGCAGAGGGAACCAGGCCAGGGGTTTTGTGTTACGGGACTGCCCAGGCTGATTTTTTTTTGTGTAACACTGGACCAGGAGACTCTCTGTGAACAGTCAAGCCCAAAGGGTTGTTCAGAAGGAGAACAGAAACAGTATGTGGAGACTCAGTTTCTTTTTCTTCTGTAATTGCTAAAATTTTGCTATATACTCTGCTTGGGATCCTCATGCACTTGAACCCTACAGATGTGTACACAGTCGTGCACACAAGCAAAACTGGTACCAGCATATTCATTATTGCACCTTCTTTAACTGACTCTGCACAAGTCTTGCGTTGGAGTCTAGTTGCCTTCCTAGAAAGAGAGAGGAGAAAAAAAAAAAAAGCTTTTAACTTGCCTAAATATACAGTTTTAAGTTCTTATTTTAATAGACTGGCACATTATTTTGACAAGATCTGCAAATCAATATTTCTCCCCAAACAAATGAGTCACTTCTACATTCTTGCCACAGATTTGCTTTCCTTTCGGTATCTCTATGTGCTATCAGTGAGAGGCAGAAACAATCCCCAGCATTTATCACTTCAGCAGCAGTGGCGTCCAGAGCTAAAGCAACCCAAAATCTTGCAGTCACATAACACCCCTGTAAATATCTTGATTTGTTACTTGCTGATTTTAAGAAACATGTTTGTTTTATTTTTTTTTTCACTTATTTAGTACTACACAGCCCAAGGCATTTATCCATATAACTTTTAAAGTTACTTCATTTAGAATGAAATTCGTGTAAAGATCATATTAATTAGGTTCTACACCTAAAGTTCATCTTAATTAGCATTATTTCTTTCCCTGAGGTTCTAGTAATTTGTTAAAATTCAACACAGATATGCTGGAGTGCTTGTAGAGTGATAATTAGTTAACTGTTCTTATTTCAGTTAGTTTAAATGTGAGCAGGATTAGGCCCAAGAACCACGGTGTATAACTTGATGCAACCATAGTGATTTCATTAAATATTTTAATAAATCTCTCTCACATAAACACCCATAAGCACATACATGCCTGTTCCTATTTATTTTTATATATTTTTATGCCTGTGCCAGTCCCATTTATTTCAAATAAGCAGAATAATTCTGGTGAGACAGTTGTCTCTTATGTGCCATTTATTTTACCTATGTAAATTAATTTAGTTGCTTTTCATAACCATTCACATATTCCACTTTAGTCATTTCACAACTAATTTGTGGGATTGGTTTTATAGTCACTGTCTTTTTGGACAAATGTATGTTCTTCCCATGTCTTGTTGCCATTGCTGAGCAAACGGTTGGATCTTTATGTAATATTAATACAAGTCCTATATCTTTAAATAGGACTATACAGATAAAATAGGAAACTGTTTTAGTGGAACAAATATTTGAGTGAAGTTGTGAGAGGTTATGGTTACAGCTGTACAAGAGCAGTATTGTATTGTTTGGAATTTATTTTTGCTGAGTATAGAAAATTATTTAATGTACTGTAGAGACCCTGTAAAAGTAGAGTATGAAAATATTTCCTATGACAATGCACAGACATTTAATACAGCAACATATGGCATTTCTTTGCAAGAATCACCTCAAGTAATTTCCAGTCTACTGAGTACTGGGCTGAATAGAAAATATTAGGATTTTATATTTATATATAGAATAAGCCACTAACTGTTTTAAGGAGTACAGCAGCCATGGGATCTTTGTGCAGGCTCCTCAGAGTGGCTGAGCACTTAAAATGCCAATGTATGCACAGAAGCCTTTCCAAAACCACTGAAGAAGTCTTAGCAGACTAAGTGGCTTTTGCATCTCTAGATCTTTTCAACACAACCATCACTTGAAGAAGTGTTACATGCTCTGCTTATTAAGTGTAGGCTGCAAGTAATGACTGTTTTTGTTGTTGTTTGTTTGCTTGTGGGTTATTTTGTGTGTTTTTGCTTTGCATTGTTTTCCTAAGGCACTAAGGAAGAAGCAGATGATTTTCCTAGGTTCATTTCCAAGTATCTAAGGCCTTTATCTCAAAAGGATAAATGGGTCAAAATTACCTCTGAATGTAGATACATAAGCAAAATTTATTTTCATGAGCTCTGATTTTTTAGCAAAGGTCAGATTCTGGGTGGCAGAATGAGAGCAGATAGGGCCTCTTGGAGTGTGTGTCTGTATCTGCAGGTAGGAGCTGCAGAGTCGGTCACCCAGAGATGCACTCAAGGTTGCTTTTGCCAAGTCACTCCAGTGGCAACCACATTTAGGATACAATGAAAGGAGCTGCATCCCTTGCTGACATGGAAGTAAATAACCAGGGTCTCCAGAGAGTTCATAGAGCCCTTTCTGAAGGCCAGCATGCTGTTGCTTTTTCCATGATGGCCAAGAAAATTTAGACATAGCTGATGTGTGTTTGCACATGCGGTAACCACCCCTCCGGGCTGCACATCCAGCGTAGTACAGAACTGGAAAAAGGGTAGACTTCTCTTTGCCCTGTCCCTGCTTCAGCAGAGCGTGACCACCAGTACCGGGGGAGAAGGTGCTGCAGATGCACGCCGTGGTTCCCCCATGTCATTCTGACCGAGGGCGACCACATGCTAACCACACTAACCACACCTTCACTTTCCTATCACTCTACACTTTGCAGAACTTGAAATCACTGAGTGTAGGAGGCTGCCTTTTTTTTTTTTTTCTTTGCTAGTGTTTTCTGTCCCAGAAATGCCCACCTTGGCCATCTATCCTGTGGAGGTGTTAGTAGTTATATAGCCTTATACCCTAGTTGGTGAGGATGTGCTGAATGTAGCTCCCCTGGGCTGATGTGCATACCGAGATTCCCTGGGTGGTCTCAGCTGTGCTCTTGCATGTGAAGATTGGAGGTGCCAGGCAGGGATTTTACCAGGGACACTTAGCTCTTTTGTGTGTTGTGTCAAATTAGAGGAAAATATCTGTGTGGTTTTTAGTGACAGAAGTCACTTTAATGATACTGGGATAGTAGAGATGAAACCTAGTTTTTTTTGTTTGTTTGTTTCATATAACTCAATCTGAAAAGTCCTTTGACCTTGGCTGAAATGGCCAAACTGGTTAAACACAGCTCAGCACAAGCATGAAAGAGAAGTGAGAGGAGTGGCACTGACCCTGCTGTTTCTCACTGAAGGTCAAAAATGGTGTAAAAACCTTTCTGTTCCAAAAGGGAGCTCACGGAGGGTGCAGCTTGAGCCTGCCCCGCTCCTGCCCCTGGGCTCTGGCCAAGTCTCCAGGCAGTCATTGACTGAGGAAAGGTGAAGAAAGAAGCTTCTGGCAAACAACCCTACGGTATGAATTACCATTGCTGGTGCTTGAAGGAGGCTGGCGTGGGCTGCCTGCCATTTTCCGCTACTTAGGGAATAGTTATGGATACTGCTGTCCTTACCATCCCTTTGGGACTGTTTGCTGGCTCCAAGTTGTCACTGCAGCCAACCAAAGATAGCAAAGATGGAGTGACCTGCAGCATTTCTGGGGTACCAAAGCTGATAGCAAAGTGCCCGTCACTTGGGGAGTAAGAAGGTGAGTAGCTATTCTTGGCTTTGGTGGATTTTTCTTTCCTTTTTTAAGCTAAGATTTGCAAATGACTTATTGCTTCCCGTAGTGCTTCATGGTAATCTATTCATGTGGTGCTGGCTGAAGACCTTCTAGAATAATTTATTCCAGACATATTAATTTGTCAGTCTCTCAATGCACCTCACTAAAGTACAATCTAGGCCTGTTCCCTGTATGCTTCTGGAGAAAGAGCGAGGTTTTTGGCAGATGGATTTGGATCCTTTCAGTAAGACTGCACTCAAACGTGTAATAAGGATTTCAGGCATGCAGGCCTTTGAAGTGTGGAAGCAATCAATTTGCAGGACAGGATGGAGTCCCAGATGGGATATGCTGCTCCAGCATGAGCAGAGTTTTCTCCTGTAACCTATCAGGCATCTTTGGATAGAAATGCAAAGGCATATTTGGGGCTAGAAAATATAGGAGAAGCAATTGTACCCATTTTGACAAGCAAAGAATTTCTCCTGTAGTCATTTTCCAGGAACCAACAGTGATATCTGTTGCACATCAACAGTAAAATATTTACCCTCAGGAGAAAGGCCAAAAGAAAAGTGGAATTTTTGTCATTCTAGTTTACCTCAAAAGTGGTAACTTTGCCTTTCCATCTTAGCTGTTCAGTAATCCCTTCTTTGAATTCGAATTTCTTACTTCTTCCTTTATTCTGAGTAAATTTCTCTATAGAAAGTAATATCCAAGGAAAAGAAAAATCTGTTTATTTCCTTTTGCTTGTCTTCATAGTATAAATTTTAACTCTCAAAAAATTTCAGATGATATTAAGCATGTCAGAGTGGTACGTGAAGATATAACTGAGAGTAATGGAATGAAACTGAGCCAAAGCAAATGTTGGCTGAATAGCAAGAGCTCCTCTGTTACTAAGGGCTGTTAAAGCGAGGCACAGTTTCCCAAGGGAAGTGATGGAAAAGCCATTGCTTGAGACATTTATAGCCAAACTGGGCAAACTTTGAAAAGATACTGGAGGGGATAAAGCTTTCTTAAAAGATGTAGGAAATAAATGATCAAACAGATCTTTCCCTGACCTGTGTGACTCACGCTAGTTCATGCTGGGCTGCTCAAGCCAGTCGTTCCCGGTCTACCCTACGGACAGAGCCTGACCTTGTACCTCCCCGAGCATTAACGCAGGAGCTGCAACCTCTGGCACTGCAACACAGGGATTTCCTCTGTGAATCCAGTCCTCCTTTTGAAGGTAAAGGAGAGCTATCCTTATTTTCTAGATGAGGAACTAAGGCACAAGATAAAAGTAGATAACCACATGCTGTATGAGAGGGCTGTGAACTTCCTCAGCTGAGAACTGAATTTCTAAGTCCAAGGCAAATATCCCACCATATGCTTCCCCCATTTCAGTTTCTTTATTCTTCTAAAGATATCTTCTGTCCCTACTAAAGCTGTTGCTAGATAGACAGTCAAAAATGTATCTCTAGTTGAGAACTTTTTGCTAAAATAGCATGTGTGATTCACTGCTAGACTTTTACATTTTAAACAACTTCCCAACTGTAATTATAGCGGAGATGAAGGCATTAAGCACATTTTGGCACCATGAGTCCCAAATAAATAATGAAAAGACATAAGCCTAAATCTTTTCTTCCCCCTTCCTTTCTAATACAGAGCAGGTAAATTCTAAATACCCTTTTCCTTTCTGAAGATCCACATGCCGAAGTTGTTTTAAGACAGAAGGGAGAGATTTGCTTTGGCAGGTGCGTTTTGTGCTGGATGCAGCTCTGTAGGGTTCCCCTCCCACCCCCTAAAAAACCCGAGCATCCCTCCGGCGTCCTGTCAGGCAGGAGGCAGCCTCGGGAAGGGGAAGAGGAGTCTCTGGAAAGACAAGGTAACCCCCGGCGAGCGTTTTGCCGGGCTCGGCGAGCCGGAGCGGGAGCAGCTCGTGCGCTCGGCACCTGCCAGCGAGCGCTCGCCCCTGCCAAGAGCAACTTGGTACCAACTTCAATAATATCACAATGCAGTATTTAAATAATTTGACAAGGCTATTTGGATAACTACCAGGAATTGCTCAAGTCAGTAATTTTCCTTTGGGGAGAGTGGGTTGGGATCTGCATTTTCTCAAAGATAATATTGCCTCATCCCATCTCTGGGCGGATCTGAGCTCTGCGTGTGCATACGAATGGTGGGAATGGTGGGGTTTGATGCTGGGGGAAATTAACTGCTGATGGCAATGCCTGGTGTATAGTTACCCATATAGTTATGTTTGTACCCTCTATAGGTATGATTGTAGAGGGGTTATTAACATTTCCTTGTCTGCTTAAACTGATGCAATTAATTACTGTTTGCTTGGAGAATGTCTCTCTCACAATATAACAGCCCAAAATCAGGTTTTAAGACAGTGCTGCTTGGGCCTGGTCCACAGCCTGCCAAAGCCTTCCCTTTCTGGGTACTTGGTTTTCCCACTGGATAGATGGGGCTGTGCAAATGGGACTGCAGGGTATCTTGTGGCCTTTAAAGAAAAAGAGGGACCCCCTCTGCATTAGGGTGGCAAACACCAGCCCAGCTGAGGCCAAGATGCTGTGATTTCTATTTCTTTGGAATGAATTTTCCGTGTGTATGTCTGCACAGGAAAAGTTCAGGACATCCTGATCCATAGCACCACCTCCGTGGCTGTCCAGATACATGTGTGATGGCTCCACACTAAGCTGGGGAATACGGTCCAGCCATGGCACCAGGTTATTAACCTTTGGGTATTTGCATTATTATTCAGTTTGCTAAATCCTTGGAGTTAAGTACAGAGACAGAGAAGCTTTTCCTTTTTGTTGGAGCTTGAAGTGGTCTGGTATGAATTTTACAATGCACTCAAAAGTATTTCACTTTCAGCCAATTTGCTCCTCTGGCTATATTCTGCCTCAGTATCTTCATGCAAAATTACTTACTGCCAGCTAACTACAGTATGTTGATGACCTATTAATTTATGACATGCATTTGGAGCTGAGAACAAATTTATAAATAAACTTTAAGTTCTTTCCCCCTTGTGAATTGTACCAGCATTTGTTTTAATTTCCCAGTAGTCATGCTTAATGTGTCAGAAGCTATGCCCAACTTCTTATTCCCCTCCGAAAAGAAGAGAAAAAAAAGTAGAAATAGCTAACTAAAGTTCAGCCCCTGTCAGGTATTATGAGCAACACTTTAAAATGAAGTATGAATCCAAATAAAATATTTTGACTGTGTAGTATTTTACCAAAATCTGGAGGAGAAAGGTTTACTTACTAAACAATCATTTGAGCTATAAACCTTAAAGTATTCACCAAGGTCCCTTAAAGTTAAACAGAAAAGAAATATCTATCGGCACATTTTAACAGAAAGCAGAAGTCCTTACTAACTAGTATACAAAACACAGTATTGTGCTTGAAACTCAAAGTGTATTAAAAAAAAAAGACATAGCTTTTAAAGGAACTTTTCTTAAGTGATGCAGGAAAAATTCCTCAAGACAGTATGGAAATTTATATAGCTGAAGGGAATCTAAATTGTTGGCATTCATTTGATGCTACAGCACCCTGGGACCAATCCTGGAAACTCTACTTCGTTAATATTGCTAAAGTCAACAGACTGCAGCACAGGAGCACAAGTTGGAGTTGGTAGGACAAGCCCAGGGTTCCCTGTCACCTCGTACCAACCCAACCCACCCAGGGGTGCCAAGTAGCCCTCAGCCTCTGCAGAGGCTTGGGCTGGTACCTTGTGGTTGTCCCCAGCTCCTCTGGCTTCCAAAAGTGTTAAAGATCAGACCTTTTTGTGTCTTCCTGCAATGGCCATCTTGTGTCATCTCCTCCAGGAGCTTGTCAGGAGGTGATCTGCCAGCATAAGGAGAAAAGTTTGGGTGAAGGATGGTCTGCAGCTAGAGCTTGCTGGGCCTTCTAACCAGGTAGAAGAACTGCTGTAAATGGGGATGGAAGGACATGGATGTCTGGTCCTTTGTGAATGTAAAGGAAAAGGACACCAAGGGAAGCAGTGGAGACAAGTGGAGACAAGCACAGATACCTGCAGCTGGTATCTGTATTTCCATCTCATAATTCCAGCAGCTGCAGCTCAGGCTCAGAGCCATGCTGGATTTTCTTGTTGTTGTTGTTGGCTGTCCAGAGCCACGTGTGCCAGCAGACCTCACCTCTACCAGCTTCCCTCCGTAATATTCTCCAGTGTCGGGGAAATACTCCTCATGCCCGTGGTTGGCTGTAGTCACACACTGGACTCTTAGGAGGGTCAAGGATTTAGCTGGCAGAGTAGATTTTTGCAAGATTGTTCAGCTATTTTGATAGGAATTATGTTTGTCAGGCAGTGAGGTCTGGGGGATCTCCTCCAGGTTCTCCCGTGGTTGTGATGAACAATTCCAGCCTATGAATAGTTTTGGGAGGGGGTCACTTTGAATAGCCCTATGGTATAAGGATGTTCTTTTCTTTTTCCTTCCTTGTCAAATGCTGTCACTGAAGGACTGCCTGTATTCGAAGAGTGAAATTCTAGCACATTGAGGCTGGGGAGAAAATTAGTTTTGCTTCAATATTTTAAAAGCACTAGGAGGTCTTGTGAGCATTGTCAAAAAAAAACTGTTTTAACAGCCAGCCACCTACTTACTGCACCAAAAATTTTGCAGACTTTTTTTTTGCCTCTCTTGACCGTCTTCTCTCTTCTCTCTTGCAATATCATGAGGCTCATCTGTGCCGAGCAGAAAACTCTCCAGGCAGTTCATTCTGCTGTCGTTCACTCCACTATTTTTCACACTGCAGGCATCCGTTGCCGTCCCTTTTCTATCTGTCAACTTTTCCCTTTGTTACAACTTGTCCTGGACCGTCATTAAATCACTGAATTCCCACCATATGTTAATGCCAGACTATCTGAAAAGGTGAAAAAAAACCCAAAAAGCAAACAAACAAACAAAAAAAAAAGCAAAAAAAACACCCACTCAAAAGTCAGTAAAGCGACGTGTCCTTGGAGCCTTTGTTAGCTGTGGGCTGCACCAAAACCCACCCAAGCTTAACCTTTGTGCTCTTGAAAGTCGTGCCCGCGATGCCCGAGCCGCCTGCGCTGCCGCGGTCCCCGGGGAGCCGTCAGAGCCCTTATTCATCCCGGAGCCCAACTAATAGACACAGTCCACCTGCTCCAGGGTGACTCCGCCGCTCGCAACGGTGCAGCTCGCCGGGATGTGATCCTTGCCTGTTGTCGTGACCTTGTTTTATTGGATGTTCTAATAGAAGCTGAAATGGATATTAGCCGTAATTACTCATTCCGCGAGATTCTGTAGGTCACTCTTTGTACCAGAGTTGAGAACCTTCATTGTCTACATTGCTTAAATTACTGAACATTGTGCCATCAGTTCTGAATTAGTGCTCATTAATGAGCCTGTGGTTCTAGAAATTCCCTATTTATTATTCAGAGGCCAAGTATAATTCAGGCAGCTGCATTGCAACACTACTTGCCTGACTTTTGATCTGTCATGGATGGGCCTGGCTTGGGTTCTTTCTTTCTTTCTTTCTTTCTTTCTTTCTTTCTTTCTTTCTTTCTTTCTTTCTTTCTTTCTTTCTTTCTTTCT
>JAVCKT010018970.1:9138-21489 GCA_032273925.1 Rhynchotus rufescens | reverse complement strand
CTCCTGCCTCCATTTGTGTCTGTAAATCTCTACAGTCTGTAAAATCTCTACATTAGAGATTTTAAATGCTGAGTTTAAAATTTCCAAACTTTTAAAACCATATTTCATAAATTGTCCAGGAATGAGTCTGTACTTAAATATAGATTAAATTTAAAGACCTTACAGTACTCCTTCAGCTTCATAGTGATAGTAAGAGTGAAGTACCAAAGTTATAATCTGTTTGTAGCATGATATATAACCCTTGCTTTCAACTTTGTTATCATGAACTTTTGTGTAGGACGATCAAATGTTGGCTATTAATGGTTTCTGGAAGAGGCGAATGAAAAGAAGAAATAGGACAATCCTCTTTGGTATTTCTCTTAAGAGGAAATCAGCAAAAGGAGAGCCTTTTGGTCAAAATGAATACTCTGGCATTTGAGAAAGTCATGTGCAATAAAGCATTTCTGAAACATCCTTATAGCAAAAGCATTTTAACAAATGAAACAAGAAATTATAATTCCCTATCAAAAATCTGAAGAGGGAGGGAATATTTTTGCTGTGTGCAAGCTGAATCAAGTTAATGAGGCATCTAACATTGCGAAAAGAGCGTTCTCTATAAATAAATCCCGTCTGATTGGGATATATTAGTCTTCTGATAACATTCTATAGCCTACAGATGCTTTGAATAGAACGTGTATGTGTGCAAATACTCAGATCTATTGGAGCTACTGTTCTCTAAGTCCTTGTCCATCACACATATTACAGTGATTTTCATATGTAAGCAATGAATAAAACCTCAGTCTCACCCCACTGCCCGGTTTGAATAGGTAGACTCAGCAGCTAGGCTTGTGAAAGCTTTGGAGATTGTATTTCACATACAAAGATATGGCTAAAGAGCAGCTGTGTAGCCTGTCAGTGGAGGACTCTTCATCTCTGTGCCAGAAGTAACACTTGCACTCCCAAGAGCTTTAAAAGATCTTCTTATCGCTGCCTTGTATTATCCTCTCCCTGTGAAGGAGCAGGGCTTCAAGTCACTTCACCAGCCGGACTGTACGGACCCATGTGTCACAGTGACAGTGATGAGATCTGTGGTGAATGTGAAGACTGAACTGGCAAATGGTCAGGAGAAAAATTGTTCTGTGAGAAGAGGAGTAAAATGCTAAGGTGTTTGATGCTGCAATATCAGTGATATGAGGCTACAAAGTCTAGCAGCTTTCTCATTAAATAAGTATGCATTTAACTGCAAACTCTCTTTGAGTTTTTGGAGAAGGAAGTAGTTTCAAAAGTTCTTTTGAAAAACTATTTTAGTATATATATTTTTTGTTTCGTCCAGCTGGAAATCAAAAGTTCTTTCTCTGTGATGTATCAATATCTCCTTGAAAGGTTTTTTACACATGCAGAGGTTGCTTTTGTGTTTTGTTTTCACATTTTCATAATAATTTGGAATAATAATTTGGAGTGTATGGAATAAATAATTGGAACAATTTGGAAATCTTGTTTATCTGTTCCCCAACTTTGAGAATAAAGTAGTGGGGTTTTCAGATGGTGAGATATTCATGTTGCATAGTTGTGGTGACCAAGGCCTTTCTCATCCCAATAAGTGTTTTTGGCAAAGTTAGCCAGAGTTTTAGCTGTATTTACTTTGTGTAATAAGTCTGAATAAAAGAAAGAAATACTCAACTTGTCAATGCCAGAAAGGACACCAAATCAATGGAGCATAATTAGTAATGCAGTCATAAGAACAAATGGACAGAATTTCTGTTTTGATATATATTTCTTCAAATATGCTAATGTAGCTATGGATAGTGCCTTTTTTTTTTTTTTTTTTTTTTGTCACTAAGGCTAGACAAGGCATGGAATTCAAGACACTGTTAATTTGGGATTACAAGATGTTAGAGCTGCATCTTTCAGAGAATTAAGTGCAGCCGTACCTATTGAGGATCTAGACTATGGAACTGAAAGTAATGAAACTAGAAGTGAATAATGAGATGTGTAATGCTGTACCAACAGCTCTAGTTAGCAAAACACACTTGGCCTGTAGTTCAGGATAATTTGTAGTTATTTTGTAAGAATATTGCATAAAATTGATGCTTTGAAATGCAGTTTGTCTTTACCAGTTTCACTTGTACTCCATTTTTACAGTACACAAACTCAGATCAATGTGCTGTTTAATAAATCAAGTCTTAAAACACTGTGATCACTGTCATTATGCTTTTTAAGGAAGAAGACCTCCCTAAAAAGCTGATATCAATCATTCTTGTCTAAGGTCTCAAGCAAGTGTAACCTACTAAGGCTGGTACCTGGGCTATCTGCCATCATTGCTGGCAACATAAAGGCTCAGAATACAGTCTCATGGAAAGAGTAATAGAGGGATAAATCTGTCTGGTTTTAAGAGGGGAGTTGATAATTATTAATGTGCATTATATTTTATTTTGAATCTGAGACTACTTCATGCGTTTTTTTGTGAAAACAGTGATCTAGAATTCAGGACCTACGAATGTCTTCCTACCTTTGTGGCCACGTTTCTACTGGCAAAGCTATAGATATCCATCATCTCATTCACAGAATATATTAAAACCTCTGGCATCCCAAAAATAATCATTGCAGAAGGAAACTTCAAGAGAATGCTAATCTAGAAAGAGAGATAAAGAAATGATACATATATTATGATATTACAGCAAAATAAACCATATGTTATGCTAAGGTATCCTTTCTGATTTGAATGCAACTGTGTTAAAACAGACCAAAAGTATCACTTATGCATCCTCTAAAGAGGAAAAGAAAGTTTGCTATTCTTTTTCTTTTAAAATTAGAATTCTTCAGAAAGTGTTTGGACAATTTCTGGCTCTGTAAGTCATCACTTTACGCTTTGTATAAGACCGTCCCTGTCTTTGAAGAATGGCCTGGGAGAGACAATTGGCTGCTTACCTGGAGGGTCAGTATTTAAGTACAGAAATGTCAGTTTTGTTATGTACATCACAGGGCCAGTGCAGGGAAATCCTGATGAGGACCGTGAAAATGCCAAGTAAAACTTGGCCACAAATGGGCACTTACGATCATGTAAAATGGGGGCTGCTGCATGCTCAGTATACAGAACTCACCTAAAGTTTACAGATCTTGCAGGATTTTTTTTTTTTTTTTTTGGTACTTACTTCTTGCGAATGATGAGATTTTGCACATTGTTAGTAATAGTTCTTCCCAGCATTAGTAGCAAATATTTTAAGAGAAAACATGAAAACAATTACATAAATAACTGTATAAAGCAGTTTAGCATTTGCTATGAGGCAAATGTGGATGCATATTCTAAATGATTTTTGGAAGAATGCAATAATAATATTTATTTTAACTAAGCACAGTTCATTCTACATAAAAGTGATGGAATCATGGAACTATTCAAAACATCTTATGATATAAAAATATAATTGTTGTTCTTTTCTTTTTATGCTAACAGGTACTGTTGTCCAAAAAAAAAAAAAAAAAAAAAATCTGTCAGGGAAAGTACACAAAATGATTTTCCTTTGAATGCATATTTAAAATGAAGGCATGATGACAGCTTTCATTTGAGCACTGGACAATTTTTTTTTCAGAGTTTGCTGCTGTTCATGCAAAATAAGTTGCTGTGATTGCAACATATGTATTATATGGCACATATGCTACCTCTTAGATAAAAGTGTAACTCTTGTGGTTCCTAGCATTTTTCTAAGGACATACAGTGTTTAACAGTAACAGATCTTTTTATAATATTTTTGCCATGTTTTTGGCAACTAAATATTTTTTCTTTAACCTTTCTCATTCATAAGTTAAATTTGTTGTTAGGGAAAAATGGAGTGTGGAGGTAGAAAGCAACAGTGTGAATAAGAGAGCAAGAGTGTTTTGACTGGCAGTTTTCTCTTTGGCTACCATTTTGGGTTTCTTTGTTGTAATGCAGGAGGGCAATAAATTGCCAGCTGCAAATAAGGTTCTGTTTAGCTATGTATTGTACAGACAATCATATACAATCAATTACAGGTTAAAATACTGGTGTTGCACTTAAGGAATTAGGAATAAGAACTACTGTTAAAAATAATGTGGGTTCGTTGTCTAATTTCTGACGTGCTGTAAAACGTATATCTTTTATGGCTCTGCCACTTTGATTACATTTGGTCCTCAAATCTGTGTCTGTATAAAGGTCTGTGCTTTGAATTACGGTGCGCTGAGACCTCTTTTCACACACATGATAATGAATCACAGCAAAAAGAAAAATAACTAAAGCCTCATCCACAGCACCACTGATTAAGAGTTTGCTCATGTGAGTATTCCCAGGAAAACAGTGGAACAAATCATATGAGTCAATTTTCCTGCATGTGAGCAAGGGAAAAATTAAAAAAAAAAAAATAAAGAGAGAAAGAGAGTGCCCTGGCTTCGGACTCGAACACTGGAAATGAGCTTTCATTAATGGGCAGAGTTATGTGTTCCCCACACAAACCTTAAATAAGGGAAGAGGACCTACAACATCCTCCCTTCTTGCCCCAGAAACAATTCCATTATGGTGGTGGTTCATAAATACACAGTGAAGCCCTTTTGCTCCTTCTGCTCTAGCTTGGGATTCAAAACGGCATCCTCTGATTCCCTGTAGCGTCGCGGGGTCTGGTCAGGCAGGTATCGGTGAGCAGTAAAGTGACCGTGTTCCGCAGAGTGGTCGGCTTGGGGTGCGTGTGAAGGCTTGACGTGAGTAGGTGTCTCCCAGAGGGGACTGCAGTGTCCACCAGTGCACCCTGCAGCTCTGGGCCTGGAAGGACCATGCGTGGTGTCCAGAGCAGCTCCACTAAACGGGGCTACCTGTGTCCGTGCAGGAGGAGCCACGTGGATCTCCTGAGTGCTCCCGTAGGGACACTTCTCCCGGCTCAGGCTGGAGCGTGCAATTACACTGTCAGGCTGTGTCTTCAGAAGAAGATGACTTTTTAGGCAATCTGTAGCTCTGAGTTTACTGTCAGAATTATGAAAAGCCTTGGAAGGAATTCCATAAATGTTCAAAAATAGCTATTCATAGGCAACAACAGAATAGAAGTAACAGTTTGAGAGATTTTTTAAAAATTCCATTACTTGTACATATTTGTACAATATAGTGCCTGTCACGGATAATGTACAGCAGATTTATCATGCTTTCCCATTTCGGAGAAGAGTCAGCTCTCTGAGTGACATATGAAATAAATTGCAAATAATCAGGATGCTGCTTGATAAAACAATTAGTTTTCCGAAGGCTTGAGCAGTGCTTTCTGAATTCTTATCAGCCCTGGTTTACAGCTGTAACTTCAGAACATAATGGGAGATTGAATCTTATACAGGCAACGAAACAGATGATCAAATTCACAAGGGATTGTATCAGGCTTTTTCCAGTACCAAAGAAACATATTAATCCTTGTCACTGTTTTCAGAAATGCTGTGACAGAAATAAACCTGTACTGTAACTTGGCCCTTTTAATGAGCTTCTGGAGCGTGGGCTTTCCACTCAGCACCTGGAAAACACAACAAAACACCTTTTACATTAAAGATGTGAGGTTTGCTGCTGGCTAAATTTGTACACAGAAGTCTCTAAACCAGGGCCCAGCCAGCTGGGAAGCAAGAAAGCAAATTCAGATGCTGCCATGAACTTCACAGCCCAATTATCTACTTGGAATCATGGGAGTTTAACAAACAAATAGCAGCCCCCGCTGGGCCCTTTCAGGCCGGCAGCTCATGGGTGATTCAGTTGCATCAGAGGCTTTTAGGCTGATCAATTCTTAATCACAAAGCGCAAAAATTATTCTCAGCCTCACGCCAGTTTCTTTGGACACCTTTGTTAGCAATCCGCCTCGAATCATTTTTTTTAAAGGACCGCAGACACTGTTTTTATTGACTACCCACTTGTAAGATGTTTATAGCTTGTTAATTTATATTTACCCCTTTACTTTTGCCTGCAAATCAACATCACTTAGCACAGTTTGGTTACACTTTGTCCAAAGGAAATTACAGAAGCCTGCTATGGGGCTAAAATGAAGGAAAGCTGAGGAAAATCAATACACTGATGATTAAACAGATCGTAGCAAATTCACGGCTGTAAGCTGCAGCATGGAGACATCAGTGTGATGCCTATCTAGCAGTTAATGTGCTTTCAGCCAGTTGAAGAAAATTTTACAATAAGGCAAAATGTAACGGAAAAAATAGAGGCTGCCATAGAGCAGTGCTTTTTTTTTCACTCCATAGGAATAGTCCTAACAGGGAAGTTTTATTTTGTTATTCGACTTCACAGAAAGTAGAGGAAAGATCGAGACTAAAGGAAAAAAGCTATAAGGAGATTTTGCCGTGGGAATTTTAAAGAACTATTTGACTTGCAGCATCATTCACATCTATTGTGCAAGTTCTGTATTTTAAATCGCTCTTTTCTGTCACTGAATTTCTATTTTAATCTGCCTCCTGCTTTAATTACAAGACAAGGAGTTATAAGCATATTTACAAATAAGTGTCCTAACAAGAATGGTAATACTTAGTATAAATTTTAAGTTATATAAGAAAGTGATAATAATCTGTCACTATTCATTTTAGAGACGAGAGAAATTTGGAATAAAAATAGGCAAATGGAGATTTTTGCACATTCAGTATTTGTGTACATTTAATAGTTGTGGCTAAGTATTCATGAAATAGGTTTGCAAAGGGGATAATAGTCTTTTGAACTGTAGACAGAGGCTAATACTACAATACCAATACCAAATACTACCAATGCTCCTGGGTGTATCCAGGGACACCACATTTGTGGGCACTTCTTACTTATGGACACAAAACATTTTCCCTGTATCACCCATTTCAGTGCCTCCACATATGAGGTGAGCCTGTGTAAAGATTTTTTACTGGCCAGTGGCCATGGAAAAGTAGAATGTGTAAAACTGAACTTGCAGTTTTAGGACCAGCTTGTCCTTATTGATAGAAATAAGGATGCTAGGGCAGAATTAATTACAAGCAGAAGGAACTGTTCTGCCATGAGCTACTATAACTTAGCATACAGCCATTCTGTGGGCTTCAAAGGCTCATATAAGGATATAGCCTGCACAGCTTAACTCATTCCTTCCTCAATAAAGACAATGAGGGGCACACATAATTTCCCTTCTCCTACAGCTGTTGTATCTGTAGAAACTATTCACTGTGAAGAAGGAAAGTGGTTCAGCTACTCCTCAGTTTCCCTTTTCTTACTGGTACCTCCCTCATCGGAGCCTTTCAGTCGTATTCCTGAAATGTGGGTGCCACAATCCCACCAAAGTCATGGGCAGAAAATCCTGAAGTTGTGTGGGATGTTGGTGTTGATGTGCAACTTTCACCCACCTTCTTCTCAGCACAACTCAGTCCTTCAGCACTCTTCGTAGAGTTCACATTGAAGGTTGCAAGGTAGAAGGAGGCTGCAGTCAGGCTTTCTCCTCACTGTGCTTTCCTCCTTTCATCCAGAATTACGCTCTCTTGCTAGAAAATCAGCACAAGAAAATATCCGGGCCTCAGTGTCAGCTCTATCCTGTAGCTAATGCATCAATGCTACCTCTCATAGACCCATGCTGCCTAGCATCTAAGGTTTCTAAAAAGGATCATGTTTTTAAACTTGAGCATAATCTTAAAATTTCTTATTTTAATTCTTATAAACACAGAAAAAAAATAAAAACCAGATGAAAGTGAAGTACTAAATAGCTTACCTGTGTGCTAAGTTACATATTGGGATGAACTTATTCATATAATGAACTAAATCCCCTGTTCACCTGATAAATTCATTCTTAGCCACTTAAAAAAAACCTATGATCTACAATAAAATGGAATATTTTGTTCTGGATCATGATGGGTAAATGTAATATTGCTTTAATAAATAGTATTTAATTAGCTATAAAACTAATAAGCCTCAACTATTTTTTTCTAATTGTGATTTATAGTCTGTGGTGTCAGCTGGAGAGCTGCAGATTCAGCACTCCGTTATGATGCTAAAAAAATCCCAGTGAAATGTACACAGAAATATTCTCAATATTAAAAGAATACATAAATTTACACAGAAAAATACAGATTTCAAAGAAAAATGTTCTCTAAACTCTGTCTGTGTGACAGATTTCTGTTGGAGTGTGTTTTTATTGCTACTGGTAAGTTAGGAACTTAGTACAAGGATAAACAAAATCCGAAGAAAACACAGAGACAGACATAAAACGCACACATAAAAACACTATAAATATGTCTTATTAACCTAAGATTTTATTTTCCACATTTTGCACACAAATCTAGATTACTAATTTCAATTAAAATGTTATTAAAAGTTTTAATGATGTTTTCTGTCAATCAGATCATAAAGATGCAATAGAAAATTACCTTTGAAAAGATTTACTTCTTGTGATGCACTTCGGTAGGCTGCTAGTTTTACAGAAAGCTTCTCCTGAGTTTTCTCCAGTAATGTATCTAGACCTTTAATAAATAATATAAAATAACTCATGGCGAGAGGTGCAATAAAACATGTCTACATGATATTGATAGACTAAAAAGAGAAACAATACTTCTGAAAATGTGGGAAAAGATCCATGCCAGAATCCTCTTGGGTTTGCCAGTTTAATTGTGCTCCTGGGTATGTACTTTTCAAGATTTTCTTCAGTTGTGGCATTGAAGGAAAAGTAAAATGAAGTGACAGAACAGATTAGAAGGCGATAATGGAAGGGAAAGTCTGAATAAACCAAGTGTAAACTTTTGATAGGAAACACTTGTGTAAACGCCACTCATTGTGTGATATTTTTTTCCCTTTACAACTTCAACACTTTGATGAAGATGACTAATAAAATATATTTATTATGTCGTGATCCACATTCAAGAGAAAATATGAACATGCTATCATAAAGTAGACATTTTCAAGGTGAAATAACAGTAATATTATATTTTTTTTCTATTAAAACTGTACAATAGATTCAGTTGAAAAAAAGTATTTCGCTGCCTGTTCCCTTACTTAGGCTTTTTTTTATTAAGGTATTATATATTAATTATGAATTGAATACTCTTTAATCAGTTACATGAATCATTTATTTAATTGTAGTAAGCACACAATTAAGAAGAATGTATACTCATAATAAATAAATGTTTAGATTTTTTCACTGACTCAAAATCGAAATGCAGAGGAGTATATTATGATGTTTGATAAAAGTAGTTGCAAGCAATAAACTACTTGAAAATTGCTCAACATTGTATTTCTTTTAACTTTGCAGAACTGATTACCTTGCTATAGAACTGATCATTAAAAGTTTGAATTGTTTCCCTGTTAAATCAGATATACTTTTACAATACTTCATTTATACATTAATTGCTATGTGGTTATTTGTTAAAGAATTTCACCACATGTGAAAAGCAAAGTCTCACTAGATGCGGATTTTACACTGCACTAGATCAATCCCAATACCAGTAAATGGATATTATTAAACAGCATGGGGTAGTGCAAACTGGGAAAGAAAACTTGTAGTGTGCTGCCTTTGAGCAGACCTGGCTTGCATGCTGTGACAGGGCAATTGTCGACATGCTTTTTCATGCCAATCTGCAGCTTTTTCAACTCTAGATGCTATGGCAACCAGGGTTTAACAGACTAAGCAGCTAACAAGCTTCCCTGATGGAATTGTCTGCTTGTATGATTGCCTTGTCTTAGTGAAAATATAAAATAGACTGAAGATGCTTGTGGACATTTGTCAAACTGATTATAATTTGGACACTCAGGTCATAATTATCCGTTATATATTGCACAGTATTGACCAGCAGTGTTTTCTATGCTGTCTGCAGAGAACATGAGTGCATTTCTGTACAGTCTGTTTACTCTGGAAAGAATGGGTTTTTGGCTAATGTGAGTTGGTCAACATGGCAGATGAGATCATGTGGACATAGAAAATAAATTCTACTGGCATTTTGGTTTGTTTTGTATTCTCTATTTCTGGTAGATTCTTTTTAATAAAATAAAGAACATAAAAGTCAGTTATAAAGTAACATGATTATTCAGGGATGAACGTACAGCATCACAAACTATATTTTCAGGACACATTTTAAAAAGTCTTGTTGATGTTCATTAATAAGGCAGTTGAGTCCTTTTTTTGCTGGCTCCAGTGAATGCTTTGTGTTTCTCACTTGTTTTCTTGTTGGTTTCTAATTTTTCTCAGAAGAAAAGTGCATTCACCATAGAATATGAGCCTAAAACTGCATGTTTCCAGGCATTTTTTTTTTCAAGCTGAAATCCATGGAATTTGACATTATTCATTACTTTGGAGAGACTGGTTTATTGTTTGGAATCTTTTTCTGTTGTAACTAAAGCTAAACAACATGTTTCCCTTTTTGTCCTAATGAGAGAAACTCAAAAAATATACTTTTATACTAGGATTTCTTCCTAGCAGATCTTATCCCACATATGTCATGCGATGAATCAGTCTGAATCAGTAGGCTACAAAAGGACCTTTTTTGGATTGTAGGATCCAAATAAGATTGGAATTCACAAGCAAACCTTTCTTTTTTCTTTGGTTTGGTACTTTAACTCTTGCAACTATATTGCTCCTCGTCAATGATATCCTCAAGTATCCTATTTTAGGGATAGCATCTTCTGTGAATATGAGGTTCTCTGCAAGGAAAGCAGAGCTCCAGATAGAACATTCTTTCCTTCAGGCAGACAAATTCCTTAGGCTGTTGTGCACAACAGTTGCAGTTGTATCCTGTGGAGCACCATCCTCAAGACCTCATGAATTAATGTTAAGACAATTGTTTAGTGTTTCATCTTTAAAGAATGTGGTGAATGTCATGCATTTCTCCTTGCAAATATTCAAAAGGAATTCACTATGAGCCCCAGTGATAGAACAACGTATTTTCTTTAAGTGCATGAAAAAAATAATAAAAATGTTAAAACTTTTATTTTCTGAATATGTATATTTGTTAGGAGTTCCAAAGTCTGAGATTCTGAATTCACACACTGCTCCTAAAGGTTAGTCTCTCCAGTTTGCATATGTAAGAATTCCTCAATTCACCTTTAATGGTAAGATTTTAAATGGTTTATTCTTCATCCAATTTGAGAAATCCCCAAGTTTTCACGATAATTTTAGAGACCTCCAGCACAGGTTTCTTTAAGACACTGATCTAGATTTACCCTTTGCTGGCAAGCAAAATAACTCCATACCTCTACTTAATTGCATGGAAAGTAGAAAAGTCTTTGTAATCTTTTTCTCTAGAAAATGACCAAATTAATTATTGGAGGAGAGGGCTACTTTTTAATCTATTTTAACTTGACAAAAACCTTTGGTGTGAAATAAAAATATATTTTAAATCTGTTTTCACATTGCAGTTCATATGAATGAACTACATTGTTCATTCATCCACAAGTGATCATAAAGAAATTGATCATAAAGAAATTATGATCGCTTGTGGAAAATGAAATTAATTTTTTTTTGTTAACTAAATAGCAAAAATCCCACAGTAAAAGTAATCCACTGTCCAAATAATTAACTTTGGCTGTGAAAAACAGTAGTTCCAACCAGTGACACTGGTGATCTCTAATGACAATGACTTTATTCCACTTGCAATTGTCTCTGTTAAGCTTGGGAGTCCTATTTCTGCTCTGCCAGAACTTCACCTTTTTTTTTTTCCCTTGAAGGGTTTTTTAATAAATGCCTTAGGTGTATAGGGGCTTGCTATTTGACACCACCTGTCTGCAGTACAAGCACTAGTCTCCTTTCCACCATCTGACATGCAACATGCACTGTTCATATGCTGCTTAAAGTCCACTCTGGATAAAACCACCCTTTAACTCAGCAGACAAGTTTAGAGTAGCAGATTAGTGATCCCGTTTCCTTTCTTGAGTCTACTCGTGAATTACAATTAGAAAAGGATATGAAGAAAATGTAAAAAGCAACTCCTTCTGCTTTGCTCTGACTGAAAAAAATATTTAATTTGGCCTTCTTTTATAAATGTGCACATATGGATTGCAAATGAATGGTGCTTATATTGCTAATCGGATTGTCATGTGGCAAAAATATAACCCTTTGTTTTCTTAGATTTTTAATTTCTAATCCTATTAGGATTAGCAGAAGTCTGGTAGAACAGATTCTGAACAATGGTCAGTGGAGCTTCACTTTCTTCTGGTAAATTTCTACCTATATAGTCTTAGGAAACTGTAATGAAGAAATTCTACTAAACTTGACCATTGAAACACTTACAGTGGCTTGGAAGGAAAAATTGAAAGAACCTTACAGAAATAGAAGGTCCTGTAGACCTCAAAGTTAAACATTTAACTTAAGACTCAGAGTTAGCATTTAAACTTCTGGAGAAATAAGAATCACATCAGAAAACCATGAGCAAAGGACAAGAGACTCCCCTAATGTCTTTCATTACCTT
>JAVCKT010018969.1:0-10157 GCA_032273925.1 Rhynchotus rufescens | reverse complement strand
GAAACCCATACCAAATTCATTAAAGATGTATATTCAGCTAAACATTAACACTCTGCTGTTAAAGACCACTGTAAACTTAAATATATATATTTATATTACCTAATTATATTGATTTCCTGAAGAATTTCAATAGGTTCAGGTTTAAGTTTGCGTACCAGATAGCAGAGCCTAACAGGGTTGAAAGTTATAAAAAAGAGGTAGCCTTATTTGTGTTATTTACATTGCATACTGGCTTAACCTGTAATTACAGAAAAGTTTTCTTTAGCACAGACCACAGCAACCAGAAACCACATTGAGCTTTGCCAAGAAAACTGCTGCCTGGTCCAGTTAATTACTAAATGTGTTTCTAGGATAGAATTTTATCTTGGAGACCAATTTTCACATTAGCAACTTAGCCTTTTCTCACACACCATCTGCATCATCATCCTAGTGCACGATCTAAGCACATAAGGGACTACAATGTGCACGACAGAGGGGAAAGACACAGCCTTAGAAGTTCTGACATCCTGAACTTGGCATTACTGTCCCGATAGGTCCTCACTCACAAAAACCTAAGCCACGTGGAATTGCTATACTAGAGACTGAGCAGGCTATTTGCAGAATTAGCACAAGTTGAGCACTTTGAGTTTGATAGTGGCACTAGGAGAGTCGCTATGGCCAGACTATACAAGTATATTTTTCATTTCTCGTGGACAATAGTAATGTCCCCAGTGGAGAGAAAATAAAAAACAAAAACAAGCCAGCTTCATTCTATTTGTTGACTTTGGCTGAATAATTGCTACTCTGAGGAGTACCTGCTCGGGAGCTATGCTCTTAGCGGTCATAGCTAGCCTAAAGTGTTTGCAAATATATATCAAAAATTCCAGGAAAACCTGATATAAAAATGAAAGGTGATTCTTTACGTGGTATAACTGGTTGTTCATGTGGCATAAAAACCCAGCTCCTAAAAGAACCTTGAAAAATCTCTTTATGCATTAATTTTCATCAATACGTTAAAAAAAAGTATAAAAATGCAAGGAAAAATGAGACTATACCAGCTAACAAAACCACTAACAAAGCTCAGACGCACAAACATAACATTTTCATAAAAACATAAGCTGATCTCGTTCCTCAGAATTGCCAAGGATGCAAAACTCAGTGGGATCAAACACTTCAGTAGTAAATCTAAGATTGACTAAAAGCATGTAGCAACTGCTATTTATTTGCATGGCTCACATATGACATTGATGTCAAATGCTAACATAAAAATGATTTCAAAAAAATTACAAATCAAGACTTTCACAAGGTCACCTAACTAATTCCTCTCCATTTCTACTTTTCACTACCATCTCTACTTCTCAAATTTTACCGGTTTTCTCGTTGTTTAACTCGATATCTTCTTTTTGCACCTCTGCAACTGGAAATCAGATCCACTGCCAATTTTTCTTCTGGCCATATCGCTGGGAAAAAAAAAGAGGCAAAGAAAAAATGTTAAAATGGTATTATTGAAAAAAGGTACTCAAGTACCTATGGTAGCATTGCAAAAACCAATGTCCTAAATCTGTCCCTGTAACCCCCCTTACCTTGGCCGTCACCTGCAACAATCTCCATGCAGAGCAGCACCTCTGTTTAGAATAAGCATGCAAACAAGGAAGCCAATCCTACCAAGAAAATTGCAACTACACTTTTTCTCTTAAGGATAATACTAGATATTGTTAAAGAGCTTATTAAACTTTATGACTGCAAAACAAGAAATTATTGTGTGCATGCCATATGCAGTTCTCAAATTCCAACAACAGTGTCTTTTTGACAAAGCCGTCTCATAGGCTGTCTCAAAGTGCTCCTCAAACCTGGGACACCACGAAAGCGAGCTGAGGAGAGCTGCACTGGCAGAGCCTAGGAACCTCCACTTTTAAACTAGGAGAGCACTAATTAAGTAAATAATGCAGACTTCTTCAAAATCTACCTGTTATTTCTCTAATGCACAAATGTTTGCAGATTGAGAATCAACAGAATTAGCAAACCACATCCCACTTTATCAGTAGATATTTAATAATGCTGGGAGTTTCTCCTCTTATAATACCTTTAATACCTTGTATATTTTTGTTCACTCTCGCCACTGGGCTTTCTGTTAAACCCATTACTCCTACTTGGCTTATACTGTGCACTAAATCTTTTGCTAAGCACTTCAGCAAGTAGAAGCAACACTGCAAGAACTGAGTGCTAGAATAGTGAATTCCAGAATTATCACATCTAAAATCAATATTTTTTTTCAGGTAGAGACACTCTTTGGAATATCTTACAGAGTCATCCAGAAATATAAGCTTAGTTCAAGCTTCTGTTGTCCTGCTTTCAGAGCTGTATATGCTCAGTGTTTTTGAGCATCAGGCAACTCAGTACACAGCCAGATGACTAGTGTAGACCTCTTTATTTAAAAAATATTTTTTGAGATGCCAGAATACCAAGGAGTGATTGGACCAGAGTGGTCCTTTACTTTCATTCCTACAAATTTAAATTCTGATAATGAAGTAGTATACTGAGAGAAGAAAAATGAAATTCGGAGCAAAATCAAGTCCAAAAAGTAAAACAGAAACTACAGATAGAGACTTGGAAAGCAAAAAACTCTTCACATTTTCATACCATATCAGAACAGTTATTTTGTATAACCATATATAGTACTTAGCTCCAGGACAGCAAAGTATGTAAGTGTACATTTAAATTCAACTAACTGCACAGAATTTAAAATAATATATAATACCGTTACTGCAATATGCTTGAACGAAAACTAGAACCAAAAGACTTGAGTCTTCCATTATCCTATTTCTAAAATTGAGCTCTAATTTGGATTTAGCCCCTCCTACCATTTTTAATTCATTAGCTACTCATACAGACCAAAGTATCAACCTGCTTACAAGTTCCAAATCTCAAGCAGTAAACTTTAAATGCACCTGGACATCCCCCGCAGTGGAAACACACAAATAAATTGCAGAAGCAGCAGGGAAACCTATCCTCATAGAAGAAAAAATCTACATTTGAACAGGAAAGCTGCTAGCAGATACAATTGCTATAACTACATATGAAATGTTTCTGTAAGTGGGTATCATACGGAAAAAAAATTAGCAGAATTTGAAAACATCTGGAATAGATATCAACAGAAAGCTTAACAATGCATTTGAAAAGCAAACAAAGATTCCAGCAAAATATCACAGAAATAAAAGAGTGGGAGCAACACTTCTATGTACTGGGAACAACACTTCTATGTACTGTATCTTGAAGTGCTCCATCCACTTAATATAAAGGATTTATTAATTTCATTTCATTGTTATTATTAGTTTGCTTTATATACCTTATATAATCATTAATCACCTAATATGTGAGATACATTGAAAAACTGGTACTAAAAATATCTATTTAAACACAAAAGACTAAGAATAGGAAAGTTTTTAATTAAGGTAGCTTACTTTTACTACATTTATACCTAAGTCCCCCACATAATTTTAACATTAGTGTAAATAGGAAAAACATACAAACCTCCTTTTGAGAATGAACTGTGCTTATTGGAATGACATTTAACTGGAATATGAAAAACAGTCCACATAAAGATATACAAAATACACAATATATCATAGCTTATACCAGATGTTTTAAATATATACAATAATACTCAATTTGGGGAAAATTTAAATGTCTTTTCTGCATTGATTCATACTTTTCATAATGCATTGTACAATATATTTTATTCGTATATAAACATTAATATATTTCTGCAGTTGGAACACTGGAGTTTTACTTCCAATTGCAATGCCAGTGCTTTGTTCATAGCACTATTTTAAATATATTAATTATTTTTAAAAAGCCAGAAAAGCCCCTTACATCACTGTAGTTTCCTCAGATACAGGAAATTTTTCAGTAACTTCACTTTTTCTTTTCTTGATTGCTCGAGCTCCTGGTTTGTTCATTACGTATCCAGGTCCTCATCTCCTTAGGACAAATCCTTTCCTTCTGAGCATTTGAATATTGTCATGTTGTCATCCTAGAGCCTGTGAAGTTGTCACAAATAAACATATAGACCTTGCTTTTCATTTCTGTCTCTTTACTATTCTTTATTTTGAAAGCAATATCTATTTCATGGAAATGTTTAATATCATAGAGCAGATTCTTCTTATTGGCTCTGCTTTATTATCTGAAAATATACTTTTTTTCTCCTTGATATTAAAATGAAACTTTATATGGTTCTAAAGAACTTGCTTATCTTTAGTCAAGTGAGCTCAAAGTAATTCAGTATGAATTGCAGGCTTTGCAGGACTGGGACCTTGCAGCAAGCCCATGGAGTCTCTCCTCCACTTTTCCTCCTTGCACAGAGCAGTGAGCTATGCACTAAGCTATTGAAATTTGTGCTACTTTAAGTTACTTTCCAACCTAAAGTACTGAAGCTGCAAGTTGGGGCAGTTAATTATGAAATAGTGTTATTGTTAAATTCAGAATACTTACAGAAACTTAGCCCTGCTACAGAGCTCCTTGAGGGTTTCGCATCCCGTGGCCTGGCAGAGCTTGTCATTTTCATCAATTGTTTTTCTTAATCACTACTGAATTAGCCCCATAATTTGCAATCAATTACTTGCTCTTTGGACTATGTCACAATTCAAAGTAATTTAAAATTAAATCAGAGGCCAATTATACTTTCCGCTTATGCGATATAACTAAAAGTGTTTATAATAGAGCCCATGACAAATTGCCAGTTTCACGGACACAGGGAACAAGTTGCCATAGCAGAGACGTGCTCTCAGGTGAACCGGAGCTTTTGCCAAGAAGGAAGCAAGGCTGTTCACTTTCTCCCTGTGTTTTCCTAACACTGAATGTAGCTCAGAAGACCATGGTTATGATACCATGTTTGGTACTAAGAGATTCTTCAGTAGTTCCAGCTAGTGCTCTTTTAAAAGCAATTAATATTAAGAAATTGGCTGGGAGTAGTCATCATTCCTTCTTCAAGCTACTGTTTACTTATCAGATTTTTTTCTTTGGGTATGATTGTGTCTGGCACAAAAAGCGTTCAGCTAATACTCTTCCAAGAGGGAAAGCACATGCACTATAGTGTGCTCTAACCACAACAGGCTTAGTTCTCGTTAAAGCTGTGCTTACTCTAGTTGACTAACTTTTGGGGAGTGCAAAGATGCAAAACAGAGCATGAGAAAGACAAAGAACTAATGGAAATAATGTCATGTATAGTTTGTGAATTGCTCATTTGAAAACTTTGGAAAATTTTCTGGGCATTGCGTATTTTAGAAATATTTTTAGACATATATTTGAGTGAGAAGAATTAAACCAAATTAGCATCAGTAAAAATCCAACTCACTAATTGCATTTGACCTCCCTGAGAGGTAGGTGCAAGAGAACAGAGTTCAATTTCTCTACAAAAAATCTTTTACTTCTGTTTCTGCTTTATTTTGGTTTCAAATGACAGACACTACTAATTTAGTAAAGAAGTGACCCCGAGACCCTGTTTCTTCTCCCCAGGGGAGCACCAATCAGTCAAATTTTTCTCTGCCTTCTTTGCTACCAATGTATTTCAACTAGTTTCCCTAAATTTTTCTGCTAATTCCCATTTCCTTCATAATCACAGGCTTTTATGCGACTTGCTGGCCAAGTGATTTTCAGGGGAGCTATAATTGCCACAGGTCTTAAACATTAACCCTGCCAGGTGTCAGTGCTTGGGCCGCTTGTGCATTTGATTAATGATACCAGAGCAAAAAAAATTGTTTTTTAATTGGCTGTCGTGTTTTTCTTCTTGTTCAAGTGCTCCTGAAACACTCAGATGATCTGGAACAAAGGTTTCTGAGAAAGAAGAAAAGGAGAAAAAAACACCAAACACCTGAGATGCATTTCCTGTATTTCAGTACACCAAGTAACTCAACGAAAAGTCCAAGGCCCTTGGCTATTTTAAATACATACCGGTTGCTGAAAATCTGAAGCATTTCCAAGCCTTGTTACCTTGAATAGATATTGCATGACTGGAAGATGAGATACAAGTAACAATTGAAAATATTATCTCTTTCTTTTATAAAGAAGCACAAAAAGACAATAACACCACAAATTTGATATTAACCAACATGAACACTGTTTCACTTTGGGGAAGAAATTTCTACTGAAGGATAAGGACTTTTTATTTCCCATTTTCAAATGGTTTAGGACACACCCACAGAAGTGAAGTCTTTAAGACATTTTTAGGAGCCAGTATACAGAAAGATTCATATATCTGTTGCTCTTTCTAGCACTTTTTGCACCAGAAAAATCATTGTTTTGATGTGCTGTCCAGTGGAGACTTTTTCTCTCTAGAAAGAAGTAGAAATTGAACATCCATTAGCTATGAAAAGGTGGCCTCAGGAGCCTAAAGCCATCAAGTACAAAACAAAACAAAAAAATATATACAAACCCACCTCCAATTCATTACAGTAGTTGCGCATTGAATTAGACTAATTTGTCAGAGTTGGATTTAAAATGCATTCATCAAGTCAATCTTTTAGAGAATATAGAAAAAGTAATCACTTAAAAGAGAACATTATTTTAAATTTATTAATGATTACAGTTGTGGTAAAATACATCTCCAGCTTCTTTTTTTGTATAGTTAACATGGGGAATATTTCTACTAAATTCCATCTTCCTAGGTGACAGAAAATCAGCACAGCTAATCATTGCCGGTCCTGAAGCACACTCTTCAAGAACATAAAGTGTCTTGCCTCTGTTAAGACCACTGAAACACGCCCTAAGCTTTCATTAGACAAAATATCTTTAAGCCAACCAAGGTCAGTCTTAAATTAGCTCAAGGGTTTAACAATATAAAGTGATTTAAACAGCTGAAGTGATACTCTCTTCAAGTCTCTAATTCAGCACAGAGCCTTCAGATTTTAAGTGCTGTAATGATACTCCATGATCCCGCTGACTTCAGGAGGCACAGATGGGCTGGTCTGTCTTAAGTACTGAAACTGCCCTGAACCTCTCTCATGGATTGTCACTGGCATATATGTAGTTCCAAATAACTGCACATTTTTGCAATTAATCTGTAAACACTCAGCATAATTCTCTATATATTCAGTGTTCTCATATAGTTCTGCTCACAAATACTGAATATATCTTTGATGTCTAGCTTTTCACAAAGTTTATTTTTAATGCGAGTTCTTCCAAATAATCTTGTAGCAAGACTGCACTCCAGGTGACAGAAATAAATGTATATGAGAAGCAAAACAACCAGGAGGAGGGAAGGGGAAAAAACACAGACTAGAATGGAAGCCGGAACTCTATTTCGTAACGACAGCAATCACTGCAAGTGATCATTATAAGTGTTTGTTTGAGATACAGTTATTATACATTGCCTAAATATTTAAGTTAGCCAAACCTCTGATCAACTGAAACAAACCTGCATAGGGCAAGAATCTAGAGCTAAACTGTTAAAGGGAATGTGAAGCTGGCACTAGCACTAAAGGAGGAACAGAGGTAGTCTGAGGCGCTCAAAACCACAAAAAGTGATCTCATGTCTTTAAACTGTCCAAAGAATCATAATAATAAAGTTCTAGATGAGTGTTGAGGGGACACATGCCATTTCAATGAAAAAAGTCATAATTTTAGATGACACTTTGAAACATTCCATGGAAATGTATTTGAAATGTAATATGGGGACTCCAATAAAGAATATGCTTTTAATACGTTACAGATTATATGTGATCATCAGTTTAAGACTTCCCCTCAAGAAGCAAGATAATTCAAGTAGACAACCAGTCTGTCTATGCAGTTTCTATTGCTATCCTTTCAAATGCAAACTATGATGTTTCTTCATGGCTGGAGAAATATAGAGAAGGTATGGTTTTAATTTTTCAAACTCTTTTGCAAATAAGCTTAAACATTTTACAGTTAAAAGGACAGAATTTACATTTGCTGTGTCTGGTCAGTTTTAAAAGCGTATCTGTTATGAATCATGTTCACTTTTAAAGTTCATTTAACTTGGCTTACGGTTTACTTTTAAAAAAATGTTATGCATCATTTGGAGCTGCAGTCCTAACTGCTATTAGTAATAATAAAGGCGTGCAGGTTCCATCTGATGGCCCTTGTATAAACTTGGATTTCCATAGGAAAAAGCAAACAGGATCCACAGTCAGTAATAAATCCCCCAGGCTTGTGCCATTATCCATGCCAGAAGTTTTAGTCAAGGTACAGCCATTACAGACCTTTTTGACACCTTAATGAGAGGTCTGTGCGGAGCTTATTAGTGAAAAAAAATCCTGTTAGCTAGAAATACAGTGGGAATTTTTGCTTTTAATGCTAATGAGTAAACATGGCTTTATAGTCGGATGAAGTCATGGAACAATTTTAGTGGAACTTGAGGACTCATCACCTTGTGGTATTCAGCTCTTCTTGGCTGCTCAAGTTTACAGCTACTGTGCTATTCATTCGGGTTACTTAAACTGGTTAGGAAAGAGGAGCCCTTATTTTGATTCAGAATCGTATTCATGTTCAGCACAAAAAGAGTATATATTGCATCTCAAAAGAGAAGAAATGCAGTATTGCAGTCAATTTAGCACAAGGTGTCCACAGCCACAGAAGGCAGAAGATTACGCATTGAGCTCCTAGGAATATTCACTGTGTTTAATAAGCATATAACAGCCTCAGTCCCTTATGAAAGCCTTTGAAAACTGCCGTGCTCTATAACCAGGGATAAGACACAAAATTCCTCAACTAGTGTGTAAAATATGATCACACTCAAGTGGTAAAAGGATCAAGTCTTTCTCTGTCTTAAAACACTCTTAATATTTTGAAATTAGAAAAGTAGAAATGTTTAGAAAATGATGGCAAAGCATTCTCCTTTCAAGCTCATGCACTCTTTTTCCACAGTAAATAATTTGTTTTCAAGGTGGATTTAGCTCCTTGAAATAACAGAGAAAACTTCACATGGATACACCACATCATCACATTAATTTTCTTTCTCTGGAAAGCTTCTCATTGTTATCTCAAACTGGGATGCTTCTCATCAGACTGAGTCACCCATTTAATTACGAACCTGCTACTCGGACTTTGCTGACATGAGGTCTGAACAAAAAAAATCACCGCCCCATTCACACTTCTTTTTTTCTTTGATAATAATAGACTAGTGAGTTTTCAGACCAGTGCTCCAGTAAAGAGAAGACGAGCCTCTGCAAGTGTCAAAGGCAGATCCAGGCAGATCTTAAGGACTCTGATGCAAACTGAACACACACATTCATTTTAGGACAAATACTTTTTCCCCTCCTCTTACCCTTGTGATTTCCAAGGGAAAAACTAAAACAGTAAGTTCTGTGTACAAACACTTGTAGTGATTCAAACACTTGTCTTCCATTCAAGGACATTCACTAACATTTTTGCCAGAAGAAACCTAACTTCCTTAAAATTACATCTGCTTCATAAATACTGTAAAATGTTCTTTCAAAAAGCCAGCAGGTGTAATTCAAACATAGACAAAATGAATAGGATAATCTCTTTTCACTACTGCAGCTTATGGCTAGTTTCCTGATGCTTTGGCCAGTACAATTTGCTACAGTCTGCAGAGTAGTTTTTTTCTGGCTACCACCAGGCTCTGTTCTTCCATCTCCATTCTCAATCATTACTGATGGATAAGGAACTTTTTCCACAGAGCAAAATATTAGAGATTGCCCTGCACATTCCAGCCATGAAAAATCTACCACCCTTTATAGGTCTTGACATGCACATGACTGTTTCTGAACAGCTGTTTCACTGAGTTAAATAGATCCATTCTCCAAATCTAAAAGTGCAGTAAGAGTCTAGCATAGCAAAACAGAAAAGCAGAAGATAAAATGGGTCACCTAAAACATCATCAGGAATTGCACTGTAACAAAGAGCATAATCAAAGTTCATGGTCTGTTTCTTTAAGAAAACGGATTTTTAAGCACCATGAAACAACCATTTTCTTCCAAGCCAATACAGTTGAACAGATAATGACGAACCAGGTCAAAGTTAACCCTACATTTATGATCTCCAAACCCAAAAAGAGTGTCAGCAGAGTTTAAGAAATGTAAGAAGTTGTTAGTCTGCTTCACTAAACTTTGTGACCTAATCTTTAAACTTTATGGAAAGGTACCACTGAGACTCGGTGACAAATGCCTGAATGTTAATCTGCTAAATCCAAGCTGGCTAAT
>JAVCKT010018967.1:0-13960 GCA_032273925.1 Rhynchotus rufescens | reverse complement strand
AAAACCTGTCACGAATAACTAGCACAAGCATCTGATACACAGCAGACAACTGGAGAAGAGGGAAATTAAATTCTCCAGATATCTCTTTAGAAAAAAGTATTTGAAGTGTTATGTCAATGGCGCATTCCCAAATTAAAAGATTTAGGAAGTTGCATATTCTGGGCTGAAACTATTTGGTTATTTTAATGAATGACCTTGGACAGTGTTAGAGAGAACACAGCTCTTAAACTTGCAGATCACTTTATTCTGGGAAGGACTGCAAACTTATTGAGGGACAGGATTAGAATTCAAAGCAGTTTTGACAAATTAGAGAAATGGCTTGGGAAAAATTCAATAAAGATAAATGTGCGATCTTATTTCTTTAATTAGATAAGAATAATCATCTGTATAAATACAGACCCATGAATATCTGCCTAGGATCTTGGAAGTGTAGTAGTTCATCGGAGATTGAACATGTCTAAAAGCATCATGCTTCAGTAAAACAAGTAAAGTAAATTCAACAAATAGATATCACACTGCTATATACAATCATCTATACTGTTTATAAGGTATGAAATAGTCTTGTTATTTGGATTTGATAAGAATGCAGGGGGATAACTCTGCAACATGAGATCCAGTTACAGAAAAAACACAAATATGATCAGAGATCTAAATAACCTGGTCTCTGAATCTAGTCTTCATTTTAGAGTAAAGGGGACTTTAAATACATGGAAGGTTGGTTTCAAAGATGATGATGATGATAAACTGTTTTGTCATATTCACTTTAGCTAGAATAAGAAGAAATAGGCTTCATTTGCAAAATGATTAGACAGAATAATTAAATAAATAGAAGACTGGAGAAGACTTTGTTTCATTGAAAGATGGCTGGAACAATCTGGGTGACCTTCTAAGGAGCAGTAAGGTGAAGAATGTTCTGGTATTTCCGCAAGGTAATGGCTTAGATTGTCACTTGGCCTCTTTTCCTATTTTCTATTAAATTCTCTTCAATGAATCTAATTGTATATCCTGTGTCACAGTTGGTTGTAGAACTTATTGATAGAGACTGGTTTGTTTTCCAGATTATAAAACGATGACATGCCAGTGGGTCCAAAAGAGCAGGACAGGAGCACAATTTTGGCTTCTGTCACAGTGATAACTGAAAGCTGATATAGAAAGTGCACAGTGGAAAACTGATCAGAAAAGTGTGACAAATGTGCTCATGGACTTGATGTCTGAAAGAAAGAAACTGATACTTTTGGAAATCCTGAGTTTCCTTTTAGGAAAAAGCACTATTGTTTCCCATGTTGAGATCGTGGGCATACATGCTACTATATATATCTCTAAGTTGATAAATGGAAAGACATGTGTCGGAGGGAGGGGGTGAATGTATGTGTTTGTTCATGTGCAGGAGATACTCTGATGGAGATCTTTCTTTGCCTCTTCTGTCCAGTTGGCAGTGGAAAACCTTCCTCTTTGCATATACGCTGAAACATTGATTAGAGTAGGGTCTTCAAAATAGCTGGCTAGATAAGAGTCAGTATCCTTTTCCTTTCCCTTAAAACATAAAAATTTCAGGATATTTTTTTTTTAAATAAATAAACAAATGAAACAGCTAATATTAATAAGATGGAACACTTCCCTCGTCATTACTGTCATTGTCATTCTGGTCATAAATTCTGGGATTTTTAAGTTTATGGCTTCACTTCCTCCTGCAAAAAGACTTTCAGAAGAAAGTAAATAGTAGTACAGATATGTAATAAATATGTGTGCCTCATACATCTGCATTTTTATTTAAAGTTCAAAATAGTACAAAAAAAAGCTGATTTTCCTTTTCTTTTACTAACATTAATTCTGTTCTCACAGTTTGCATTTCTCTAGGCTCTCACTTGTCTACCTTCCTTTATATTTTGGTTCAGTGATTTATCTTGTGTTTAATTAACCCTATTCTAATCCTTCTTTCTACTGCAGCCCCAAACAACCAGAGGCCTACTTCTGTTCTAATTTAAGTACATAGCAGCACTTGTATTGAGTTTGGTGATGCAGGATCAAATCTCCTATGGTTCCACAACACCAGAGCTACATTTTGATCCATGTCTTACTACTAATACATGAATACCTTTTCTTTTTTTAGCAAATTTAAAGGTATACCAATTCATAATAAAATAGAAAGAGGCCATATGAAACTAGAAGAGTTCTAATATGTCACAGAAGAATAACATAATAAACATGAGGGAAAAAATTAAGTTCATTGTTGTAGCTGTAACACTGTGAGGATGCAGGAAAGTGGTGATCATTTATAAGAAGGAAGCCATATACACATATTCCCACTTCATTGCACTAAAAAATCTGAAGATCACACATTTTTTCTGGCTTTTTGTCTGTAAACTGACCAGAAGAACCTTAAACACTGGAGAAAAAAGCTACTAGTATATATATCTAACGTGCTTATCACAAGATCAATTTTTATTAACATATTAATTTCCGGCTTTTTAGGGATATGAGACAGGAATATTCTAATGCAGTTGTAAAACTGCAGTGCTGAAAAGTTGCAATTAACAATGAAAGCATAAGAGAAAAATTGAAAGCAGAAAACAGAAACAGCTTTAACAAATGTGACTGGGATAACTTTCTGAAGCCCTGTGTTCAAAGGGAGATATTGGGATTGCTGCTTATGTTTTTTACTGAGAAAATGTTAATTTTGGGGCTCTATATATGATCAATATACATCCCAGACATGACAGTCTGGAAGGTGGATGTCTGTGCTGAAGCTAATCTCCCTGAACTCTTGCAACACTTAGGTCCTTACTTCCTTGATAAGCATCTAATCATAAGAAAGATGTATAAAAGGGATCAGAGGTGTTTCCAAAAGATCTTTCTCTCCTTTCAGTATAACCTGATTTTAAGATGCATAAATTAGATGAGCAAACACTGAGCTTATATGCCTGGAAACCAGCTCCCTCCCTCATCCCTTTCCCCAGACACTCCAGGCCAAGAAAAGGAGCTGTCCACCTGGCTCTGCCACCATTCACTTTGGTTCTGTCCTCAAGAACAATTAACACTTCTGCTACTCCTGCTCCAGGCCAGACCTGTTGGTTATAACTCATCTTGTAGACTTAAGACATATTTCGAGCCTACTCTTTCACAGTGGAATGGTTCCAGCATATGCAGTTCCAGCATAATATTTCTATAGCTTTTCTGCTCTGTGACCAGAAGTGCCAGTAGCAACTGGCATGCTCCTGACAGGCAGTCCAGAGGGTAGAAGGGCAGTAAAGATGCCACAAAACTGCATGGCCCTGGGGACTGCACCTTTGACAGGGGCTGGCATGTGGAAGAGTTCCCACTAATAGGGACATCTGCCCCCAGCAGCATCTCGTGCTGCAATTGCTTGCCCATGACGGATGCACAGGCACAACCATGGCTGACCTCACATGAGCATTTACATGTTTTGGGAGAGGGTTCAGCTTGGAGGTTTTACAGGCCTTCCTCAAACTGCAATTGAATGGAGAAGTGGCTCTAAATTGCCTCTTTTTTCTTAAACACTGTAACACATTTTGTCTGCTTACATGAAATATTAAAATATCATACTGTAGAACAAATTCTCTTTTCAAGAACATACTTTAAAAAAAGAAATGTAATATCTAATTCACTAGATAATTGGGACAGGATAGGGCAGTGACAAGGTACCTCCTGGTTCTAAGAAAACTCCTATAAAAGGAACCCAAACAAGTTACTCTCAGACAGTAACTCTTTCAATGTCACAACAGGTCTAAGTGCTAGTAAAATCAGTCTTTATTTGATTGCATTCAGTATGCAGATAAATCTTTTTCAGGCTTGTGTTTCTGACAGAGTAAATCACATTTGTCCCTTTTCCCCTTGGTTGTTTCCCTCTATTTATTGAACTATAACCACATGTTTGATAATATTAATTTGACCTTCCTTTTGTCTATGTATGTAAAGCTTTTTTCTCTCTCTTCCTTATCACTCTTCATATATATCTTCAATAAATGTCAGGGACTGATTAACAGTAAAAATGTCTCTTCTCATCCAGCTATCATATAAGTAATACAGAAAAATCTTGGACTAGAGGAATTTGGGGATATGCAAAAACTCTTGAGATATCCAAGAGAGTCTTGCAAAGTATAATATGTCCTGATAGTACTAGACTCAAATTAAAAAACAGTAAAACTCTCCAAATAGAAAAAAAAAATGTTTTTATGAATGAATTAATAAACCACTATAAGATCACTCAGTTCAAATAATTTCTTAATGTAAGAGACTTCTCTCAACAAAACTAATAAGAGTTCCTTCATACTGATGCCATTCAAATGACTTAATTTTTTTCTTGGACACCTGAGTAGAATTTACAATTACAAAAAATGAATCTGTCAACAGGAGGAAAGACACTTACAGTCCGATATTTTTATGTAATCTGTGTGAAACACAGACTGACATTGCTGCTAGAGTCCCTTTTCAGAGTAATTTCCAAGCACCAAATGAGGAAGACTCATCTGAAATATAAAAATCAAGAAGCTGTCTCTCTCAGTGCCATACAGCAAATCCCTTTATCTTGTCCATTTTAGAGAGGCCTTCTAGGTCTGTGAGGCATCCAACTCTCCTAGAGAGCTGACTCTCATTAAAATAGAGTTTCTTTCATGTTGCAAAGAAGAGCTTTTAAATATCCTTTCATGTAAATTATGAGGCTTTTGTAAATGCCATATTGTATTTTACTTGAGCAAACAGAATAACTTATCTTCTCCTCAGAACAATACAAGATGCATTTTTGAATGCTATTACTTAAATAGAGTCTATGCTAGGGTAAGCACTGAAATTGTTTTTCTGTCATAAGCTTATTTGGTCACACTTCTAATCGAAGAGTACATATAACAGTTTATGTTAGATTAATAAATTATAAATAACTGCTTCAATAAATCTTTAATCAGTTGTTAAAAATCCCACCAGGCTGTTAGGTTACTTACAACTAGTGTTTATAAACTTGAAGTAGTGGATTTATAGTTGTCTATAGCATATATTCTTCATGCCTGCAACTATTAATTAGTTATTAACCCTTTATGATGACTATGCAGCTGCTTTGATCTTACTGAGCTCCTGGCTAATGGAATGTTTTGAGTAGGGGAGCTTGATTCCTGGCCACAAGCATCTCACATTTTTTCCTGTTGTCTGAAGCAATTTTAGGATTATCATACAAAGTTCTTTGTACAGGTGAGGAGTTTGCATATGTTTACTAGTATGTAAAATGTTCAGAGGAAGGGTAAGCAATAAATTGGCTTACAGCTTTGTTTCCTAGCACTATACTGAGAAGCGACTGACATTTCTAAATTATATCTCTCCTGTAACTTCCTTTCCCACTCTCCACCCGTCAATCGATTCAGGGGGACTAAAAATAAAACCGACATGTACGGATACGCTGAGTCATTCTTGTACACTGTGAAAACATCAGACATTAAAGGTAACAGGTTGAAGGATCGGTAACCTCTTTAGGTACACAACGTCAGTGCATCCACTGAGAGGACTTCCTGGAGGCCTTTGCATCCACAGTGCCAACAGTACCAATAAGTCTTGTTGGGCAGTGTATTTAAACACAGTGAACAAAACCATCAACCTTAAGATGCTCTGAACAAAAGCTCTGAACAAAACCAAAGGCAAACCTCTGCTCAACTTTAGGCTCTTGGTTCCCTTGTACTTTCTTCAGATGCAGCTGTGCATAATAAAGCACAGTATTGCAGCACAGTTGTTATACGCCTCTACTCACTTTTCCTTCCCTACCCATGAATATCTAAATATATAAATTTAATTGCTCTGTAATGGACAGGATGATTTGATTCAAATCCATCTAGTTTTGAATATACATTTTTTGTTTGCTTTTAAATCTGAATACTCTCTTCCCTCCTCGCTAGCCCATCAGTCCAGTCTCAACTTTGTTATATAACCTCTGTCTCAGAAGTATTTAAGAAGCAAGACAGGTTTTATATTATTTTGTTTGTTTGTTTTTGGTAGGGGTGCATTGTTAAGCCCAAGCTCTTTGCTTAGTTGCCTTACCCTTCAAACTGTAAAGTGATAAAGGCAACTTTTGCTGCCAAACTATCTTTCTGCAGCATACCCAAACCACACACATGTTCCTACAACATATATGCTTAAGTTGACTCAAGGGTAAAAATGGCCAGGTTTGGAAATCAAAAATTCCAGCAGGGTGGTGTCCCTAGGAGATCTGCCAATGTAGTTTATCCATCACTTGTGAATGTCTGTGTTCAAATCCAAAGTAAACCCCGGCAGCTGAGAAGCATGTGGGATCCTACTTGCAGCAGAAAATACCCAAGCAATAGTGGATGAAACCTGCCTGTCCTAACTGACCTTATTCTATCCATGGAATAACTTATTTATTCCATCCATGTTAGATCAGTTCAACACAGACCACCTGAAGTTATTGCACTAAGCAAAGCTTGACTCCAGCTCTGTTTTTCATTTCCCACTGTCTTTCATGCATATATTTATAACAAACTTAGATTATAAGTAACACTGTTAGCAGAAATCATATTGATAAATGCATCCAGCAGTGAACAATGAAATCCCTAACCTTTTGCAGTTAATTTGTGAAACATGTCATAAAATATTGTCATGTTTAAACAGCTTTAATTTGGGCACAAAGTATTCAGGGATGTAACAAGTTCCCAAATTGACATAAACTGAGAAACAGATTAGTATATCAATGGAATATATGAATTCTAATATGACTTAAATTTAAATGTAAGAAGAGCTGAAAGCTATTAATAAGGCACTCAACCACACTGTGATGGAAAAATATGCCAAAGAAATCTTGATCAAGTGACAGTCTACCCCATTTCTAGACCAGCACTTTGTAACTAATTACAGAAGACTAAAGAAAATAAAATTACTACTTGCTCTAAAAGAGAATACAATAAATGAGATAATGTCAAACAGAAAGGTCACAATGATTCAATTTCCTTATATTTAGGGGGAGTATAGACTGTCTTCTGTGGAAACATAGACAGTGACACAAGTCCATTATCCTTTATTCATATCTCACATTCATCTATAACATCATGTAGTCAACATGCAACATAACCTTGATTTTATACTCTTAATGTCACTTCCACCTGTAAATGAATCAGCAATCATGGCCCAAAATCTATCAGAATTCTGTTTCCTCTGCCAAGACCCTTATCATGATCCAATTACACTTCAGCTTCATTACTGTACTTCCCAATCTGTCTAATCTCAGCTATCCAGAAGATGACATCTCATTACTTCATCACTACATAAAAATAAAAGCATATCTCCTCCAACTTCATTAGTTTTGTGTGCTTTTGTATTCATTTCCATGTAACATCCATTATAGCGAGATATTAAGGCTGTGAAGTTCAACCTGCTTCAGTAGAACCAGCTGTTAAAAACCCACACGAATGAGTTGCCTTCCGTATTTCTTTTCCGTAGTTGTCTGGAAACTGCTGCTCGTACTTTGCATGGCAGAACAGTCTTCCCTCATTTCTACTCTTTCAGGCTCGAACCTTGAAGGACCTGCTTTTCCACTTGTCTTTACTCCTTTATTCCCTGTCTTTTCCAGTGGAACAATTTGTTGACTGGATACCGTTCCAATGTGAACATGAAGGCATAGATAAGAGTTCAGGAAAAGGTGTCTGAGCAGGATGATATTCAAGACAGGTACCGCTGCTAAAAGAAGTGATGCTAAGAATGTGAGGAAGAGGAAAAGGCCTACTTTATAAACATACATTAAAAATATTTTACCTTCAGTATTTTCTTTTTCAGTTTAAAATTTAAATTCTGGTTTCAGGATCTTTGCTGCTCTCATAAACCTGTATCTGTGCATGTCAGTAATTGCAACCTCTCTATAGCACAGAATTTTTATACAGTTTAATGTTGTTATATTACATACAGATATGTTATAAATCTAAGTGTGAATCCTCTAGATTCTCCACAGCACTTTTTCCCATCTTCTTCCTATGTCCCAACTAACTATTTTTAATTAATTAATTTATTTATTTGCAAGAAATAAGTACTGTTTCTAGGGTGAAATATACTCTAAAAATATCACAATTTTTCATCAAAAATCTGAAAGGTAACCAGTGTCCTTCATGAGGTCCACTGATTTCCAGATTCAGAGACTGGGTAACAGCCATGTGTATGCACCTGGAATAAGTGTCCTTAAGACTTTTTGATGAAAGACAGCCTGTCACGAATCCAGGATGGTTGCAGATAGTCTGATCTGTTGTGACATATATGCACAGGAAGCATGAGGGCAAGATATTGATCTGAGCATATCAAGCCCTATTTACTTTTTATCTGCTACTGCTTACCTACTGTGCTCACTCTTACTGTAATGTATGAGGTCTGCTCCTATCGCATGCTGATCTCAGCCTTATGTTTTGTCTGGACAAAACATAAACAGGACACTTAAAATTTTATCACAAGTGGTAAATGGATTTTGAGGATCAGGTAATATGAATGGAATATCTCTGTGTTATATTTCTCCCAGATTTCCCAAAGCAAAGAGAATCCTAATACATTTGTTTCAGTGAACATAATTTGCTAGATTCTTGAGCAGGCAGGTCTTTTATTTTGGGTTTTCTCCCCTTAAGCCATGTGATACAAGTCATTTATACTAAGCAAAACTTTCTTAGTTTATACTAAGCCTGTGTGTAATTATCTATTTCTTTAACCACCTTATATTCTGTGCCTGCAGTCATTAAATCTATGTCATTTATGAACAATTCTGCTAGAAAAACACAAGTCTAAGCCAATTTCTGTAGATGGACTGCCCATGGTGCTAAATATCTGCATTTGGCACTGTTTTGCATCCAAATTTCCCCAAACAGGAGGACCTCGCCATAGAAACCACACACTGTCACTTTCTCCTACAGATGTTGTCTGTGAAGGTATTTGCCTGTCCTTGGACTTCTGATTTCACTATCCGCTCTCTCCTGCTAGCTGGAAGTTACATCAAACTGAACCATAAGATGTGGAATGCTTGAAAGGATGAAGGAATTACATAAACAGTGGAAATATAGCATAAATCCATATGAGCACTTGACATTCTTGTAGATGCAAAGAGTATTTCAAGCACGCTTAAGAGCAAGGGAATTGGTGTGCCCATCTCTCATCAGAAGGTGTCATTTTTGGCCAAGACCTTTGACCTGAGAGACCTGAGAGACCTAAAATTCATTCATGAATTTTACTTTTGCCCTGCTAAAATGCCTTTTATCTCCTGCAAATGTGGTTGCAACATTTCTAAAAATACTTCTGGATGCCAGTTAGACTGTGGGAAATGTATAACATAGTCACTGTTGCCAAAACAGTAGTATAAGATGGAGGTGTCTATCGGTGGTGAGGGTGAATAGAACAGATTTCATGGCACAGAATTTTTATACCACTGATATTTGAGCTGCCAGCTTATAAAAATATTTTTAGTCTTTTATTTGGCAAATACTAACAGTATGCATATGCAATTTTTATTTTTAAGGTGTTTGTGCTGAAAATCAGTCATGGCTACCCAAACTGAATTCTGAAAATGTTCCAAAAAACCCTCCTGGAAGTTAAAATTTTTATTTCTTATGCTCTCACCTAAATCCTTCTAATGTTGTCACCTTCAGCTCAGAGGGAAAAAAAAAGGAGGAAAGAGACTTAAAAAAACAACTTTCCAGAAGCTGTAAAGTAAAAGGCAGGCCAACTAAACCTAGTCATATTTCCAGATATGTGGTGTAATTAGCCCTCCCAGACTGTCATCTGAGATGTAAAGAGCTGGGAAATGAATAACACTACTTCAATCCTCCAACAGCAAAGTAATTCATTTTTTAGTTGTTTTCTTACCTGCGTTCTTTACAATCACTGATAGTTATTTCTTGTCAGAAACATTGCATTTATATATGTTATACCTTGTCAAGTCTTCCCAACTGGTAGCCCATCTAAGTAGAACTTTTAAAAATTGCATTAATAAGGCAAAGTGCATACAGGCATTAGATGGACTTGCTGTTGACATCAGCCTAAACTAGCAAATTTCTCTGTATTTGAGTGGGATTTTTAATGATTAGATGTGATATTACAATAAATCCTTGTATGTACTTATGCTGAATAAAACTTTTTCACTGAATTAATTATTGAGGAAACAAATGAAGCCAAAGGAACTTCTAACATAGACATTTCTACTTTGGATAGCTCTTTCTTTCCAAGTTTTTATCAGATTGTTTCTGAAACACAGGAAAATTTTCAGTGAAAAGCACATTAAATATTGTGATTTTCTTATCATGGCTTGCTTGTTTCCTCTATCTTACCGCTACTGGTATAATTGGCAAATTGCCCATCAACTTCACTGAATAAAAGATGAAACCCAAATGTTTCTATTAGACTAGACTAATAAAGATATTTTATTTTATTTAACCTCTCTGGGTAAATAACATCCTAAGAAAACTGTCCTGAACTTACCAATCATAAAAAATTACATTTAGGTAAACAGCACTAGATTACTCTTTTGTTCTCTGTCTCTTGAAGCAACTTGCCTCCGGTGCTTCAAATATTTCATTAAGTTTAGCCAACAGTATTATGCAATGCATAGGCTATGGCACAGAGCTATTTTCTTTATTCTTTCAGTAATTAGTTTATGCCTTTAAGCAAAACATATGATTTTGAGTTTAACTCATGTAGATAAAATCATGTTTATCCATAAAATCATTTAGCATATCTAAAACTAGAGGCTAGAAAACTTGACTCTGGCCTGCTATAACACTAAATCTCAGAAAATAACTGAGCAAAGACTCAGATCTTTCCTTATTTTTCTTTCCCATTCCTGCTAAGAGAACTATGCTGTCTTCATCCTGCTGAAAAAAAATAGTGCTTAAAAATACACTTTGAACTTGTTCACTTAAATAGGAGGAAATAGGAGATGTTTATGAAAAAGTAATCCAGGAGAGGAGACCATTCCCAGTTATGTTCCAGGCTGTTTCCCTAAAGAAGACTAGCAGCATATAAAAAATTTTGTCTGAAAATAACTGTGCTTATCTGGAGGAACTTTGATAAAAGAGCTAGTTGCAAGAAGTAGGTTTCAGAGATACCAGAACAACAGAGACTGAGTATTTTGATTACAGCCCTACATAATCTTGCACCTCAAATATCGTCAAGTCTAAGCTTTCTGCATTTCAACATAGGATGCACCGACACCACTGTCAACAAAACAATTTGTCAATCAACAAAATTTCAGACAGAGTAGTATCTAAAATCCATCCAGCCAGAGTAATCTCCAAAATGTTTTTTTGACATTACTGCTAAAGCTGAATTTTGCTGCTTGCTCTGTAAGACCAGCTTGCTGTTACTGCACTCGTTGGAGGGCCTCAAAAGGAAGATGTCCCTCCAATTGGAGAGAGCAGATCAGTGGCTCCTATTTAAGGAAAGAGATGCAGGGGTTCAGTGTCTGTGGTCAAAGACCTAGTTTTGTTGTGATTCTATTGGGTAAGTGTAAACCACTTGTCCTGCAGCCGCTCTCCTCGCCCATGGCTCAGGTCCTTGTTTCTCAAGGACCATATCTAGCTCTGGTATAGCCCAACAGCATAACCTCGCTTGAGGCTACTGAAGCAGTTGTGAAGCTGGGTGAAAGAGATGTGAAATGGTTTGTAGAACAGACCCATGAAAGATAAGAAGAGTAAAATCAAAGAGTCTGTTTTGTTGACAGGGACAGGTAGCAGCTCAAGAATCCATGAAGGAAAAACATAAATAGGAGATGTAGAAAAAAAAATGTAGGAAAACACAAAGTATTAGAAAATGGCAACTCACCAGTACCATGGCTCAGGAGCATTGAAGGTCAACCCTTCCCCTCATGATAGAGGTCTACCTGACAGGTAGAGACCTAGCAGTGAACATATGAATGCTCAGCCTCACGGTGAAATTAGTCCTATCTCTGTCCTGTGTGTTAAGTGGAATATATTCGGCTTACAAGTTCTGTCTGGGAATTGCCCAGGGTCCTCAAATAAAATTACCGAATGAGAGAGAGTTTCAACACAAGCCTTCTTAAAGCAGATGCTGCATCCCACATACACATCTTTGCCCCTGGCCTAATCAGCAGTCAGCTTAGCTTTCTAGGGGCTGCTGTGGGCCAAATAGGCAGCAGGACTGAGCTTTTTCACCATCAGCAATCTGCTGCCCTGACCAGCCTCTATCTGTGACTGTACGTTGCATTGGCTTTGCCTTCAAGTTAACTGATATGTGTACTTCTGGTAGGAATGCAGACAGGCAGGATTCCTTTGTATCTGCCACTAGAGCTATGCTCTAGATAACAGCATAGTTGCATCATAGCAAGTGTTGCTGAAGGGCAAATGAATTAATATATTTTGCCCCAGGCTCAGGACATAACATTGAGTGACTAGATTAAATCAATTTAATTGTATTTGGTATTCAAAGGGCATAAAGATGATTGTAGCAGAATTATGTATTTTTTCAGTAACATCTTGAGGTACAACTGACCTGAGAAGGTTGGCTGCTGAGCTAAGGAACAAATAACTTTAAGCTCCTGGTAGGCTCAATGTCTACTGTCCTGTTCTTACTATGTTCTGCTGCCTTTCTATCTCATCAACACAGACACATATTCAATATAACCATTCTTGGTCTTAACCTTAGAAGACTTCTGTTATTTATTTGAATAAGGTTGCCATCCTATTGTGATCCTAATCATCACATGTAACTTCTTTGAGCAATCTATTTTTTCCCAGCATCTGTGTGCAGGGCTGCTTTCCCTACTACCTTCATGCTAATTGATCTCAGCTCCACCTTATTGGGAATGCTATTCTGATATAATTACCACTCTCAGCAGATGGTAGTTTGGGAAATGACGTTAGTTCATTAGTTATGACTTTTAATAGGTCCTCACAAATTACTGAAAATCAATGTATGCTTCTGTTATCATATGCTAAATGACTAGTAACTTTCACTTTCAGATTTACTGAACTCTGTTTTTCTGTCAAAATGGTGAAATAGAACTATATAAAAGGAATTGCTTATTACTTAAGGAGCACATAAATCGACTGAAAGTGGACTAACTTTTGTTCATTCTTCTTATTTTAACTGTACTGGACTACAACAGTAGAGGACAAATAGGACGATACTCTTGTCTAGAAATTCTGGTGCCTGCTGTGTGTGGAATTGACTATGTCTCTGTGAATTTAATCAATTTAACTCAGAACAGGTAACTCTAGAAAGGATGAATACAGAAACACATTTGCGCAGAAAAACATCTCCTTTCCACTTACTACCTTGCAGTTTCTAGCAAAATATATCCCAAGAAAAATACAAAAAAAAAAAAAAAAAAAGCAAAACCAACACAAAACACCAATAAAGAAGTCCAAACTAAAGAGAGTAGAGAAAAGCAAAGATTTGATTAAGCCTAATGTTCTACTGGCATTTATTGTAGGATAGCCTGAAAAAAATGTTAATTACTGTTATGGAAAAATATGTAAGAAAAAAAAATCTCAAATCATGGCTTCATCCCTTGAGTTCCCCCACTCTCTTACTGTTGAGCAGATCTGTAATTGCACTTTATTGAACGAGTGGTCAGGCTAATAAGGAATAAAAGAGTCCTTACTAAGACTTTGCCCTTTGCAAAGTAGTCTACAAATTGTTTTTAGTGCAGCTTTCTAACATACTGTGGAAGGGGAAAGGCAAAGGAGATCTATTTGAAGTTAATTTGCTTTTAATATGCATTAACTACCGGGACAAATACAAAAGGTCGGAAACGTTCCCTTTTCTGAAACACCATTTGTACTTAATCAGGGCGGGGATGTCAGAGGAAAAGAAAAAACAAGGATGAGGAAGAAAGAAATAAGGGCAAGAAAGAAAGAACTGCTCTGAGGTTGTTCGTGGTACTCTGGGTGTCCTAATACTTGAAGGTGGCCGACTAATGCTGTTAGCAGGAGTGCTACTGAAATAGCCAGGAAGGCAAATTACAGGC
>JAVCKT010018966.1:0-23407 GCA_032273925.1 Rhynchotus rufescens | reverse complement strand
GACAGGGAGATAAAGAATAAAGATGCCCCTAAAAAAGATTGAAACTCTGATCATTGATTTCTCGAGACAAAATTAATAGGGGCTTTTTCTCATCTTCTGCAGTTAAATCTCAGTCTTCTGTCCTACCCAGAAGTTTTCCGCTGGCTAAAATTAAAGCATAATACCAAGTAATCCTTAAGGTGGTTCTTCTGGGAAACTTGTTAAACCCAAATCAAACTTCTCTGTGGCCATTTCATTTTGCTTCTCTGCTGTTTGTCCATAGTGAAAATTCTCAGAACAAAATGAATCTCAAGCTTACATAAGGATAGGAAAACCATACTTTGAAAAAATAGAAAGAAAAATAACGATAATGTACATTCAGAATGCCAAACATTAGATAGATTCTATTGCTAAGATCTGCTTTGTGAAACAGAAGTAAAATTATGCTTTGCAGATATTGTACTTCAAAATCATGTAAAGTGCTTCTGTAGTTCTTTATTCTGGAAAAAATTAGAGCAGCTCTGAATTATGGTAGTGTAAACCTTGTTCCAGCGTTGGCTGCCTTGAGCTCAGCACCACAATTTATGGTCAGGCTATATGTTTTCCTCCTGACAGATTGATAACTTTGCCCCTGCAGAGTACCAGATCCTCATATGAATCAAAATGAAGAAAAATGCTTTCTGGTAATTAATTCTAATATCATCCAGTTAGATTCTGTATTGCTGTAGAAGTGCCTGTTCTCCACACTGCTGTAAACATGTTTAGACTGAAAGAAGTGAAAAGAGGACGAAGGGAAGATGGGAAATGCAAAATTACTAGCCCCACATCTGCTGTAAAAACAGATGAGGGTCAGCAGAATGGCTCAGGGCTGGCCCAGCTCTGCTTCTATTTGGGAGCACCATGGTGTCTACCTTCCACTCAAGGAGAAAGCAAATTTAATCAATGATAGCTTGAAAAAGACATCCTGAAAAGCCATAACGACATGCTCACAGTGAAATAATCTTCTCTATGACCTGCTGTTTTCCCAAACATAAAAAAATAAATAAATATCATGAAGTCTCACAGCAGTGATCCATAAGGATTCACTATTCATTTTGGTAAATAAGTCTCTCAAAAATTTAGGCTTATATCAACACTATGTTGAATTGGTGGAGAAGTCAAAGGATTCTGTTCTGGATTCACAAGCATCTTCAACACTTGAAGAGACATGGAATAAAAAGAATAAATAGTCTTTCTGAGCCTAAGCCAAAATAATTATTGAACTGATAGAAGCCTCTTCAACTTCCACAAAATAAGCTGTGTTTGATTAAATTCACTCAGCTGTTACTGAGTTACTGCAATTATTCCAATTGAAATGCATGGGAAAAGGAAGTATGGTTGTTTCTCCAAAGTAATACTTAAAAATGACTAGAACCTAACAAGATTATTCTTCTGTGAGGTAACTTGCCTTAAAGCTTTTAGCCCATGTATTTTAATATGGAATGTCATGATCATTGCGAAGAAGATTGAAAAGTAGAAAATTTTTAGCTTCTTTCTAGGAAAATTAATGAAGAACTCTTATTAAAACACAATCTTTTGCTTTAAATGTTAATTTGAAATGTTAATCCAAGAAAGATTTTGTTGATTTTGAAATGTAGTTTCAAGACAGAAGATATTTTAAATGCATCATTTTGGGTTTTCAGGAATTACAGAACTTTTCTATTTCCTACTTTTTATAAAACTAATGCTTTAAGTACCACTTAAGTATTTAGATTTTTCCAGTTTAAATTGGAGACTGAGACATTTTTTTCTGAATTTTCCAGGAGAGGTTGTTTTCTTTTGCCAAAACTAAACACAAACATATATATATATAGGTATATAAATCATGTTTCCATCTCAATACATTAGTTATTACCATTGTCACTAACACATCAGAGCTCTGCATGCATATTTTTTGTGGTTTAATTACTGCTAAACCTGGCTGAACTTACACTAAAAATCCATTGAAAAATTAGACAAATCACTGCAGAATTTGCTGACTGAAGTGTTTCCTGAAGGGACTCCAAATTTGCACTTTGCAGTGACTAATCTGATAGGAAAAGGAGAGCAATTCAGAGCACAAGCTGCGGGGCAGCAGAGCTGGACACTACCACTCTCATGCCTTGCAAGGCTGCTCTGTCATCACCCATAGATATGGGAGCAGCAGCAGAAGGACCCTCAGCCTTGCTGCTGACAAGCAGGAAAATGGTTTTATAAACTGGGCAACCACTAGTCCATAAATGACCACTGAGGCACAGCCAAGTGTATGGAGCAGCTAAAGGAGAAGGATGATGATTCCTGGTGCCTGTTCAGATGTTGGCTATATGCAAGTCTCACTATTGCTACTGATGACACCAAAGTAAGATGCTCAGCTACAGGGGAAAAGGCACTAGGCTAAATGCTAAAGCTGACAGTAAAAGCATTATTTATACCCTGTTTCTTTGGCTGAATATTGTGTACTCAAGTCATTTTGCAAAAGTTTGATCTAAAAGGTCAACGGCAAGAACAGGAGGTTGATACTTCAGAGATGCTTTTCAGAGGTCTTCATCCTCTACAGATGTATGGATATTTGGAGCATTGGTCAAAACCCTCATTGTAACCAAATGCTTAACAAAAGCCCTGTTTTATCACCAAGGCATAATCTACCTGCCAAATCTACAAGTAATCTACATAAAAAGTCAGACATATGTAACTACCACATCCTGTTATCATTACATTTCCCTTCCACACAGGACAAAAAAAAAAAGTATGCATTTCCATGGAAAGCAACTGAAGGCAGACTTGATAGTCCATAACACTTGAGAGAAAACTCCCTTCCTACACAAATCACTCAAGTTCTCTTTGTGTGCATCTGATAACTTAAGTCTTTCCAGCATTATACTTTCCTCTGCGTAAGGAAACACACCTATTACATTTCAAATACTTTGGCATCATAAATATCAAATATAAATAGAGTCAGTCTATTTTTATGGCACTACACAGTTCATTTGGTCCCAGTGATATTAACACATGAAAAGGACCCAAGAAATAACTTTACCTAGCTAGGTTAGGAGTATTCAGAGCACTGCTCTATACATTTTCCTGCTGACACTTGAAAACCTCTAGACATAGCACCATGCACATAAAAAAGCTGCAAAAAGAAGCAAGGTCAAGGTACCTGTGTGTGGATTAGGCTTTGGTGACCCATCATGGCAAGGATCTCTTCTATCAGGATCCTCCCAACATACAAAAGGCATCTGTCTTGTGCCTTAAGTAAAAATAGTTACGGGCATTTTGGAGATTTATTTCACTTGCTGAGGCCAAATGCACAATATAAATAGCAACCACAGAGATCCCACAGATCACAAAGATTCATATTAATCATCCCCCTTGCTTGACTCACTTTCCATCTCCTGATAATGGCCTATCAAGTTTATCTGAACAATTTGCAAGAGCTGGTTCGGACTGCTCTGGCAACAGCCAGCCCACTGTGGTCAGTTCTCACCCTTTTTAGCATGGATTTTGTGATATCTGGTATTTTGCTTAAAGCTCCATTTCCTTGTGGCAATTGATTACAGTGACACCCCAACATCCATCACTAAAAACAAGCTTCTAGAACTCCAGCAAGCAGAATTTTTCCAAGTCTAGCAGAATGGCACTATAAAGAGCTCATAAGACACACACAGCTGCTCTCAGTGACTTTTAACATCTTCTTTTCCTCACAAATACGAAAACAAACAAAGAGAAAAACTTAGACTGGCTTCCCAATAAAATTTTACCTGTCTTTCTTTTTTAATGGGATGTAAGGAGAAAACCTTTTTGAGAGAATTAAAACTAGAACTTACAGATACAACAGGCAAAGATATTGACTCCTTCAGATATTTCTCCTCTTGTTTCCAAAGCACATGTCCCCCAGAATGCAAGTTTCATGAGACATAAATCATTCACGAGAAGACAATGCGACAACGTCTTGAATTTGTCTTGCCTACCTTCACTCATGAATCTTGTAGGCCCTGACATCTGAGCTAGTGGGTTGAGCTCTCTTTGGGCCTAGAGAAAAGAAAAAAGTTACTTAAGGTTAGATGCAAGGAACAGAAATACACCTTTTATACAGGCGGAGGGACTGCTACACGGCTACACTTTTTCACCAAAGAAAAGGTCTGGTTTTGAACTTCCATATGTGAAAGTAAAGGAATGTAAACTCTTTCCATTCTGCATTATGTTTATTTACTTTCTCCAAATTTAAAATGCTACAGAAGAGACTTTTTTTAAAATGAATCTGGAGAACAGATTGCTCAAATGTTTGGACTTCTCAGTTTATTGAAACATGCTGATCCAAGCTAGGACCTCTATTTTCATTCACACTTCCAACATTTTCTCCATTTGTTTGCATCATTTCCATTCAGAATAGAATGTCTGAAGCTGTTCTGATTCATCTGTTTCTTGTCACCGTAGTCTATTTCTTTAAAAAGGTTCATTTCCCAGCCTTGAGAAATGCATTTGAAAAATCAGAAAAGTGCTATGAACACTTCTTATTTCAGAAGAGAAATGCAACCAATTCAACTCTCAGCCAAACTCCTCCACTGGGTCCACAGCATTGATCTCAGATTAACATTTGACCTGAAGTTTAGTTTGGTTTATCTATTTATTAATTTAGGCTGGTGTGGCTTAGCAATATTGTCCCAAAACATAAATATTGTCATAACTCTGCCCTTTGGTTCAGCACCCTGAGTTTTGCCTTATGAATTCATTTACTTCTCTTTTTTCCTTCTGTAATGCAAGCAGGATGCTAAGAACACTAATTTTTTTTTCCCTGTTTTCCTGCCTTTTTAAAAGATGATTTTGAATTTAGACTATCCATGTTTTCTAAAGATTGCATTACTCAACAGGTTCTCCAAGGGGCAGTGTTGGGAATATTTTCAACAAGCTTAAATACACATTCTTTGTTGTTTTCAGGAGTTTTCTATTTATTAATTTATTTTTTCTCCCTGTTCTATCAGATCAGGACCTCACATTTTCCACTGGCCATAGCCTTCTATTAAAGTCAATACATTAATGCCAGCTGCACATGGCAGGGCCCTATTTCCAGTGCTCTAATAAGAATCCTTAAGATGAACTAACAGCATCTTCACTACCTGGGTTTTGGTTGAATCTGTTCATCTTTGACCCCATATCTGACCCAAGACTAGAGGAAAAATCACTCATTTAAAAAGCACTTAAATGATCCCTTAAAAAGGGAGCATTGTGCAGTGGTGATAGACGTCAAGTTTGGACTGGGACATGCCTGAAGACCATGCCTGAAGCCCTAACTCGGAGCACTAGCAAGGCCTCATTTTGTCCTGCCATAATGTTAAGGGTTGGAGGAGCGAGGCAGCAAAGCCTGGGATTTATTACCTCAGAAAGATGAGTAATGCTATCAATGCTAAACATATAGGAATATATGGTTATTCAAGAGACAAATGATCTGAGCATCTTTATAAAAGACTAAGAGAACTTGCAAGAAAAACTAAGCCTGGCAAATACAGACAACAAAGATTATTCTTCTCGCAGCACGTCATTAGGAGATGGAATTTTGCCACAGGAAATAATCTCAGAAGCCAAGAGCTTTCCAGATCTCTTTTCTTTCCTATAGGAAAAAATAATAATGATAAAAAATACTGCTATTCTAAACAAGATCTTCAGGAAGGACACCACACTTGTGCAGCTATACAGTATGGCCAACCCCGAGGACTAGAGGCAAGTGAAATCTATGGTGAGAAAAGGGCAGAGTGACAAGTTCTGGGGCTTCCCCATTCCCAGAGGCATCAGTAGGCAAAGGAGGGAGAGAGAGATGAATCCTGGATGGGATCCAGCCTGGCAATTTCAGCCTCTCTAAATTGTGCACAATAACCACCCGCACTAACCATGACTCTAGCAAATGTTTTCTGGTCCTGACATTAATGGGCAGTAACACCCACAAGCGTTTTGAAGAAAAATACTAAACACATAAAGAAATACAAACTACATTTTTTTTCCCCTCAGCTGGCAGGGATGTAGACAAAAACAGGGGAAAATTTCTATTAAGTTTGGCCACAGCTGCATGTTCTGCTATTACAGTGCCCAAGAAACATGGTCCAGGAGACTGGATGATACTAGAAACAAAGAGATAAGTGAAGTTGTTTACATAAAAGAGTAACTCCTTGGACAAAAGCATTAAACCTGTAGAATAAACTGGTGTACGTGACCCTAATTTGAAGCAAGCAAGCACTTAGTGCTGCAGGGCTCCAGCCTAGCATCAACTGCAAAGAAAATGCACAAGATGTTCTGAGAAGGCTCAAATGAAAGAGTTCAAGTGCTTAAAATATGATGGCAATGTTCAAGTCACCAATGATTTGTATAGCAAAAGGAGTACTTAACTCTTTTCTGAAGGCTGAGGTAGGGTTTGGGGCTGGTTTGGGGCTTTTCTGCTCAGCCTTCTAGGCCGAATCCTTTCCATTCATGTGGACAGTTCAGGATATAACACACGGATCATCCATCTCTTCTTCCAACTCATTTTTACTTTCTCTAACTTTTAGGAAAAACAGCAGATTTATGACAATGTGGCTTCCTAAAATTCTGTACACCTTCTTATAGAGTTATGACATTTTCCCAGGAGCTCCCCAAGCCTTTACTCCCTCATCCTGAAGTTTCCAGCCCTCTTCCTGCACAAACACATAGGCACACACACAATGCTCTTCACCTCCATCCCATGCTCTCCAGGCCTTCTCTCCCCCGTTACACTGCCTGATGATCCAAATGAAGCCAAAGAAACTGGCAACACCTAAATTCTCTTTTCTCAGGGCAGGTACACACCATGTATTTGCCACTTTTCACAAAGCTTGTAATGACATTTGAGACAAATTTGACCAAAATTGGACAATAAGCTGATGTAGTTTCAGGGGAAGATGGTGATGGACGTACAGCTAGAGCACGGAATTAGCAATTTTCAAAAAAAAAAAAAAGGAAAGCAAAACCAAGTAAATCATGGCAAGACAATATAAGTCACAGCGCTGGATCATAGCAGGTTTACAACAACACAAGTCAAAATATGCTCAGCTGTTTCCCAGAGATAAATATTTCAGAAGGGAATCTACAGGCACAGTCAGTACCACGTGCCAACCTGGAGAGATGTTTCTTGTAATTCTACGTTAATTATTATTTAATAGCAGCACGGGGAAGAAGGGCAACATATCAAAGAACACTGACATGTATCAGCAAAGGGACTGTTGCATCTTCACTATGGTACATGAAGATGCAACCACAAGCAAATAGGATCTGCAAATTTTCTGACCCTTTCCAGCCTCATGCTGCTCCCACGTGCATCCCTCCCTTCTCCAGAGGACAAAAAGCTCTACTCTGTCTCATCACATGCACAAAGAACTAAAGTACTTGGTAATGGAAATTGATACAAGTGTTTTCCTTGTAATTAGTGTATTATATTATTCTAAGAGAGAATATTATATTATTATTTCCAAGAGAACAGCTTGGAAAGCTGCATGTGCAGCTCAGGTAGCAAAACCCAAGAGACCATTTAAACCCTTTTATTCTGCAGTCAGTTACTCTTTTTCTTGGTCTCATTTAGGGAAAACACAGGTCATGCTGCCTGCACTTAAAGTTGTCTGAGGAGCTTTAATAACAGAGGTAAATAAATGGTAAATGTTCAAAGTCCCTCCAAAGTAGACTCTTGCTCTCAACCTGAGAATCAGTAAAAACAAGGAACTGGCTTATTCACATTTATGAAAGACTTACATGATGATCCCAGAAACACAAAAAGCTCTAGAGAATGAAGTGGACTAGACTCCAAATCACCAAGGTCATATATATACATACACACACACACACACACATATATATATATGCAGTACATATATAAAAACAAAGACAGCCTCTTTCAGATAGTTTTAAATAAACATAGGATGGAGAAGATAGTGTTTTCTCCAGCCTTTCACAAAACAACATTTAATTTTCCAACAGAAAAGCAACCAAATCAACTAGAATTTGAATTACTCTCACACTGGCTATAGTGTCTATCACAAAACACTGCCAACCTTGTTTGTACCCCAAGCAGAGACACCTGGAGATTGTGTCAAGGTTTCTGCCACCTTTGGTTAAAAGAAAAACAATGTTGTTCGAGTCCTGCCCTTATAAAATACATCCTTTGAGCACCTGCAGGACAGATGGTTTTTCTTTTGCTAAGAAATACAGGGGGCCTGAGCCACGCAGCTAATCAGGGGAGGGTCATGTCCTTTAGAAGAACCCATCACGTCTCAAATGATTAAAAAGCCTCCCATTTTCTTCCACTAGTGTAATTTGTTTGCCTCCATTGCCATGCAAAGAGCAGTCATTAATTATTCTTCCTACATCCTTAAATGTTTACATATTTTATCAGGATAAACCTTAATATTATAATAAAATTAAAGTAACATGAACAATGAGGGCTTTTTAAAAAAAGTTTTTCTTATGAGTTACTGTACCACTTCTCCATTGCAATCAAAGGGCTTAGATATGAAATATAATAAAATACGTAGGGTTGGTTGTTTGTTAAGACCATGATGTTTATAATGGCATGAATAACTCCTGGACCCTGGTAGTTACAGATTATTATTATACACTGAAGATGAAAGCGACCCACTTGGAAATACAAACAAAAACATAGTCTCCCTACCCAAATTGGCTCCTAGCCTGCCTAGAAACTAATTGCAAGGACCAATCCTTGCTCCTTGGATTCACCTCTTGCCCTTACGGCCCTTACATAAACCCCGTGTGATTTTTTGCCCCTCCAATGACATCAGTAGGGATGTAAAATAAATCTATTGAGCTCAAAGAAGTTAAGGGGCAATAGTGTAGTTAGTAGGAGCTTTGCACGGAAGCAGAATTTGGTGTGTGGAATGGTATTTATTGAGCACCTGATCACCCCTGCACTCATTTCCAGTGTATTCAGACACCTACATCAAGAACCTTAAGACCAAGAATTCCTGCAGCCCAAAACTAAACTAGGCAGGCATTTCTCATTAGGTATTTCTCATGCAAGGTAACTTTATGCACACACTCATACCAGACTGGAACACACCAATTCGCTTCCCTTACTGCAGCACCCGAGGTGGAAAGGTCCAAATATAAGGCAGTTTGGGTTATTTTCCAGATAAACCGATTATGTTTTTTTTTGCAGAAGGCTAAATTTGGGCCACTGCCATTTCAGAATAACCGCAAAACACCTCTGCTCTCTCAGATCCCCATAGGCTTCTGCAACATAGGGTTATGAGGGAAATATCAACAATAAGCAGCTGCTGTTATTATCTAGGAAGGAAAAAAAAAATCAATTATCTGCTCTGAGGTAACAACAGCCTCCTGGAAAGATGAGAGAGAAATAGCAGCAGAAGAGGATTAATGGAGCAGTTAGTGCCGTATTGATTAGGCCTCTGGCTTGCAAGTCCCAGTCTGGATGTGGCTGAAGAGAAGCAAAAAGTCAACCTGACCCAAGCAACAGCTGAATAGATATGGGCAGCGACAGCAGGAGCAGACTCTGCCTGAAAAACATGCACAGAGAGTGAGGTGATTTATGTGTTTTATGCAGTCTCGCACAATATTTATTTTATGGACTAGTTATTCAGTTGTATGGAATTTTTAACGACACTCTCCTCTCTCCACCATTAACATGAACTAAAAGGAAAAGCTTTCCTTGTGGGGTAAAGAGTAAGAGTGATAATTACTAAGAAACTAATTCCAAATCAAACTGATATAATGATTTTATAGAAATCTATAAAATATTTATAAGTAATTTATAAATATTTCCCCAGCTGAGGGAACACTGGAGGATGTGCATTTTGCCTTCAAAGAAAGTTTTAGCCTCTACTTTTGCAGAGTGTGAAGAAAATCCATCCTCTAAGCACCAGTTTCTTCCTTGGTTCCCACAACTGAGGAAAATGAAGATGATTTCCCACTTTGCAATAGAGCAGGAAGCCATGGAGTGAGGAAATTGTGTTATTTTGAAGAAAGGTGATTACTGCAATTCAGACATCCTCAAGGGGACAGGACATGTAAGCAGCACAACATGGGTCTAAAAAAGAGGAAGCAACTTCTCATTCATACAAGAGAACAAAAGACAACTCACTTTATTTTTTCCTCCCCCTTTTCCTCCCTCCCATCCACTGTCCTTTTGCAACTTGCTTTATTGCATTGCCTCCGTACTCAAGGTTATATCCTTGAAAGTTTTCAAGCTTTGAAGTGATGCATTGTTGAAGGCAACTAATCATTTAACAGGGGACTATGCTATTAGAAAAAAAGTAACCTTTAAGTAACCTCCTGCCTAAAAGTAAGGGCTTCTAACACCACCAGTCATTTGAGAATAACTTTATTTTTCAAATATAATGCTGGTATCAGTGGCTGAAGAGACAGTGCTACAGTCATTTACCCTGGATTAAAGAGTGGCTGCTATCAGAAGGGACAGTGCAGCCCTCCCTCCTGACCCCAGCTGCTTTTCAGGGGTATTCATTTGGCCACAGTGTTTGCAGTCCAAAAAAAAAGAGATCAAAATGAGTTTGTGGTCATCTCAGCACTTGGCATCACATCGGGGTCATGAAAGCTGGATAAAGAAGGTAGCAAAGGGAACACGAAACACGTGAGGGGCCCCCTCTTCCATTGCCTACCTAAATTAAGGGTGTAACTGCCTCATCACCACTTAGGGTGTCCACATGAAGTTGTAAGGCGTGATTTATGTATCCCTGATAGAGATACATAGAGGAACAGAGCAGCAACATGCAATTAATCTTCATGCACATCCTTATGGAGCCTTAAGTCAATTCCCAATGTTTTCTACCTACTCTCCTCACAGGACATCAAGTGCACTTGTTTGTGCAACTCACCCATCTCCTCTTTGGCCAATGCAACTAACCAGGTGATTTTATTTTGCTTCCCATGTTTAGTTCTGCTGGGTGAATGAAATGAGAACAAGGAGTGATTTTTAGCATCCAATTTCATATTGACAAAAGGAAATACCTTTATCCTTGCCATCATCCCAAGGAAGCAATGCAGTTCCATAGCACACACTAGATTCTCAAGTTTCCTGACCCTGCTTCACCTTGCTTTATCAGGCTATTGACACAATCTCAACATTTGGCTCTCCATGTTGATTAAATTTGACAAAACATACTGATACAGCCTTCTTGAACAAGTTTCGCATGGGAGAACTCAAAAAAAATCAGAAAAAGGCAGAATACAGTCACTTTGAAAATAAACTCCAAATCCAAATTGCAAATAAAGTTGTCAAAAAAATTACCCTTTACTTGTCCTCAATTCCACATCTACACAATACACTTAGAATTAAAAACCTCAGCAGAGTAATAATGTGAAATAAGGGAAGAACAGCGCTGAGCAGCTCAGGCCAGGGATGCATTTAGGGATATACTCAACTTCAGCACATAAGCAGCTATTCTGCAAGGGGTAAGATACCAACCACATGAAATTAGTTTGGATTAATCTGTTAAATTAAAAATAGATTAAATATTTAGCCCTCAGCCACTGCCTGCTTGCAGCAGGGACCCTAGACAGGCCAAAATAGATAATTTAGGAGGCTCTAGAAGCAGCGACTCCTTTGTGCTCCACGGAAGCGCCCAGCAACCAAGCCCAAGCCCGTCCTCATGCTGTGTGTTGTTTTATTTAAGCAGAGCACCGTCCCAGCCCTTCATAAATAACTGATGCCCTGAGTCCTCCAGCCCATCTGTTCCTGCAGGGCTGCGGGAGGGGAAGGTGTTCACCGATTCATAGGCCTTTCAGGGATATTTTCCCCCTTTTTTTCCCTGGATATTTATCTGCTGCCCTCCTGTACGTACCAGATATGTAAAAGGGAGCACAGGCCTCAAGCCAAGGATCATTAAATCTTCCAGCACTGCAGCAAAAGCGACTCACATCCCACCTGCAGCCAGGGAGAGGCCCCTCCGCTACAAAAGGATTTGTGGTTCATCTCTTGGACATCCCCAAATATCTCCAGGGTCCTGCTAAGGCAAAGCAGGGAGGTGCTGAGCAGGTCACAGGGGCCTGCAAGGGGAGGTAAGAGCAGTTTCTTCCAACAAAACCCTCTTGACTCTTCTCAAACAAAAGAGGAGGGGTGGAGCTGGAGGGAAGCAAGCACTGGATAGAAGAAAGCACCAAGTGTTCGGAATTTCACATCTGGAAAGCTAGCATAGCTATCAAAGAGAACTGTACCTAGTCCCAGCTTCACCCTGGAGTCTTGCAAGTCAAAGAGGTTTCATCTTCAGCTAGTGCCAAGTTTGCATCACCCAGCTCGAGATATTGTACATCGAACTTCCTTAATGCCTCCAAAGTGATGGCAATTACCAACAGCTTTCAGGGAGCACCAAGGCATGGTTATAGAGTCAAGAGGCGCATGCCAATGGAGATGGACACCTAACCAGGGGTTTTCTTCCTCCTCCCACCTGCAATCTCCAAGCAGTGGAAGTGTGAAATGGTTAACAACACGCTTTCTTAACCCATATTAGCAGGTCCCACACCTGGCTGCACCAGATCAAACCCACCTATGGGAAAACAAAGACTTATTTAGTATTTGGGGTGATAACCTGATAATTACCATCCCTTTATTTCCTCTACAAGCCTCTGCAGTCCTGTTCAAAGTAGTAGCCTGCCTTTATGACATCTTTTCAGACCATTAGACAAATTCTACAGTAGCAGTTGTAGACTCACCTAATGCTTTTAGTCCAATCTATGTTATAGGCTGGTTTGGACCTAAATTAAATATTTTATGGTTGTAACCTGAGTTGTCAGAAACTGTTTTAAGTGGCTGAACTATCAAACTCTTAGCTTCCCAATCCCAGGCCTGACCAGAAATTCTAGCCTGGAGTCAAGGACAGAATCAGCAGACCTGGCAACATTTATCAGAGTTTCTCTTTTGCTTGGATCTTACACAACACCTAAGAAAAGCTCTGAAGGCTTTCACCATTCAAGACAGGTTCCACTTAAAATATTTCCATTTCTCCACTCATTTTATTCTAGAAAACCTCTATTAGTGCTCAGTGCACTTGCATCTGTGCTAGTCTTACTAGCCTATGCATAATAACTAAATATAGAGCAAACCTGCACAGTGGATGCTTTCTTCCTGCTCCCCTTCCAAAGCAGCTTATCTCCAAGGACCAAAATGATCACTAAAGAACTAATTTTTAAATCACAGACTTCATAAACGTCCTTAAAATTAAGCACAAGCAGTTGCCTGAGCGGAAACTTTTTCATCCACTACATTTTCCTGTTCTCTTATTTAGAGAGCTTCTTGAGATCAGAGGATAGCACCATCCACAGCAAAAAGAACCATACAAAATAAGGCTACACTCCTCATATTTGCAGCTAAGGCCTGATTAAAGGCCTAACAACTACCAGAAAGCATTTTAAAATGAACTGGGTCAGAGTTAAAGAAATGTGATGGTGACGGATTTGTTTTTTTTTTCTTTTTTGCATATATCTTTGGATTTTTTTTTTTTCATTTCCAGCAAGGTTTAACCAATGTGAGAACTGCAAGTCAAGTAAGAAAGGAAATTATATGTATTTTTTAATTCTATTCCTTCAAAAACCCTTTACTTTTCTGTGTGTATAATTAGAGGAAAACTTAAAGGCAACAGAACAGTGAAACAAACTGAAAGGCAAAATTCAAAATCAACTGCATAATTTCTCATTCAAAACCATCAGAAAAGTGAAAAATAACAGGAAAAAAACCCCTTACCAAGAGATGAAAATACTGTAACACAGGATATAGTCATAAATCAGTGGGTTACAGTAGCATATTCTAGCTGTAGGGTAGAATAGGCTGTTTGCATTAAAAAGATGTAGATTTAAAATGCAATAAAAAACAACAAAAAATCAATAATGATACATTTTAATTCAAACAGTCATCACAGCAGTGCCATAGCAATCAGTCATATTTACCCAGGCCCTGTATATAATAATCCCCCTGATCCCTATATAATTGCCAGCTTCGCCTCTTGAATTATCAACAGCTCTCATGGCTTATTGCTTCATACTTTCTTAATAAGCTCCTGCAATCAATAATCTTGCCACTGAGCAAGCAGCAACCAGGCAGCCAAACACAGGGTGTAAATGTTTCGGGAGCGATCATTACGGGGATATGAATGACAAGGTGACTGTGCTAATGGGATAGGCATGGAGCAAAGAGGCAATTTGGAAAAAAAACCTGCTTACTGGCATTGGAAGGTGGTTTGCCATAGTAAAATGGTGTTTCTGCAGAGGGGAAGGTTTTACCCTTGAAAATGAAATCTCAAATCCTCCCGAGAGGCAATTTGGCTGAGATGTGAATTACCACCACAAGTTTTTATTCTCGTCACTAGCACAACACACCTAGCATGCTTGCAAACAGTTTGGAAATGCAGCTGCTCACTGCTTCATGTAAACTCTGCAATGAAGGATCACAGAGATGTAGATTTAAATGAGTCTTAGCATCAATTTGATGACAAGAGTTTAAACACGGCTGTGTACTGCAAGGCCCCCCGCAGTCTTCTCTATTGCTACTCACTCACTAAATAAATTCCAAAGACCTCCACCTATGCCCAAGAATTATTTAAACGTAGAGAGAAAGAAAAATGGCAAAATTTGCCTAATTTTCCACAAATTGGAGACAATTCCACCAAGTGTTCAACAACCACAATATTAGACAGACCTACAAACGAGTACAACTCCTACCTGACCAACAAAATGAAGGAGACAGGTTTCCCAAACGTCCTGCTAAAATAAAAGGTTGTTTTCCTTTATTCTCCACAAGGGCAACTGTGTGTTGAGATCTTTGCAAAAATCCATCTGCCTATTTAGGCAAATTAGATGAGATCCACAAAGAAATACTCAGGACTCTTGGAAAGGTGCTGGCTTATTTCAATGTCTAAGGGGCATTTTGGTTTGGCTGGTTGGCTACCCAGTCTGAAGAGTCCTTAGGAGGGCCTTAGGAGAGCCTATACTCATGGTGAGTCACGGGGGCAAAAAGCTTTTGTTTAGATACAACATTAGAAGTAATACAAAGACTTCCATAAGCTTTGTCCTTGTCACAGCAAACTTCAATCAGTTGTTCTTTAGAGATTAAAATGCAAAGCACAATGGAAAAACTCACAAGAGTCCTGTGGTAAAGAGGGAGTTTGATCAATGGGGACACATGACAAAAACTACTTTGGAAAGACCTATTAAAAGGGAAACGTCCCACTTTTATTATTTTAACTACCAGTTAACATTTGTCTTTGTTGCTGGGTGTTTTATTTAAGCATTTTATATTGATCAATTTGTGTTATGTGTTATTGATTTTTTTGTGTCTTGGCTTCCAAGATATTTGAAATAGAGCAATAAGAGCTGCTCATTGCGCAGTGAAAAATAAACTATATGCCAGGAGAAAATGCAAGACCAAAGCAACTTCTGCAGTGGTTTGATCTTCCATAAACCCACTAGTACCAAGATCCCAAATGATAAATTATTTCCTGTCAGTTCCATCTGTAGAGAATTCAGACTTCAGTGCCTCTTTTAGTCTTTGTTTTCCTGAGGTTTCATTCAGGAAGACCAACTACTGTTTACTGGGTTTTGACTTGGGTTTCTTCAAGCAGCAAATGACTGGCAGGCACCGGTTGTGAGGAACGTGCTGAAATTGAAATATCAGAAGTCCTGCAAACTACCCAGCCTTCTAATTAGCTACATAAATTTTCTGCTGGCATTTCTACAGGCACATCATCACAATACTCAATAAAAAGAGCTTTAGGCGAGATTTCTGGTGAGCCGTAAGAGGAGATGATGATGATGATGATAGGAAGCTGATGATTAAACAGCACACTCCTCAGGGACTGCTTCTGCCACTTTTAATTACCTTGTGTGTCTGTCTCAGGGCTTTGTGTTCCTGCTCGTCACAGGAGCATGGTACAAACACTACCTCAGCAGTGACAGCAAGGACTCTAGCACCTTACCTGCTGAATCTGATGCTCCTCCGGTTTCAGGGAGATCTCATGTGTTAGAGCTGATATGGCCATCTTTTCCCATTCATTTGATTCTGCTGCTGGGAAATTTAGGCTAGAGGAGGGGAAAAAGTTAAAGCCATTTTTAGGGTTTGAAGTGTTAGTATAAGAGAGGGAAGAGGAGGATAGGGCCAGTAAATAGGGCTCATTAGCAATATAAGTTCTTGGCTCTGAACTGTCTGTGGCTGTCCACACATAGCTACAGGCCCACTGCAATTGAAATATGCAATGCACCTCCCATCATCTCCTGCCTTCTTCTGACATTTATGTTATTTAGGGCCAACTGCACTGAGAAGCCTTATCCTTCTGGAAAATAGTAGCTTGAATACCCACCACCAAGTACTAATTGGCTTTTCAGTGCTCTCAGTTGCATTTCACCAGCCAAGCAGCTGCTACTAAATCACTACGGCCCTTCTATTCATTAATGACGAGTGATCTCAGTAAACCTTCCCATAGACCCCACTTGCTTTGTGCTTCTTTTCAGGAAAAAAAAAAAAAAAAAGAAAAAAAAAAGACTCTGCAACTTCCCAGGACTTCAAGTTTGCCTCTCAGCTCCAGGTAGCAGCTACTGAGAATCCCAGTGGGGAAGAGGAAAGTTGAAGCTCTGTTCTGCAGATGCACAGCACTTGATCCAAATGTTTCAGAGGTCACCAGGGCTCTTTCCATTCTCTTTGGTAGGCTTTGAATATTTCCCATACCATGGGTTAATGGGAAGTCTTCTACTGAGACCACAGAAGAATTAATGACAAGCAGATGGTTAGAAATAAATCTCAAAATGTTCACCAATAGAAGTTCTCTTTTACAGGCACAATACCACCTCTTCAACTCAAAACTGGGTCTTTTAGACCACTGCTACAAACCACCTAAACAATTGGGCTATAAGATCTCCTGTAAGGGTGATGAAAGCCCCATACATAGCTGCAATGTCCACTGGAACTTTACATGCACTCTGGCACTAAGTAAGTATCTCCACCCAACTCCAGTTGGCACTCAATAACTTCCAGCAGGAAATTTACATAAATTTGAATAGTAAAATGGGAAATAAGTAATAAAAACCCTACCCAGTTAGCAATCCATAGCCACATTCATTAATATGAAAGAAATTAATTGCTAACCTTGGAATGACCTCAGCTATTTTGCAAAGAAACTGACAACTTCATCACTCTGATTTATTAAAAAAAGAGCGATTGCTTATTGTAAACAAATTTCAATGCACCTACCCCCAAAGCTCTTTAATTTCAAAAAGGATATTGTGTCTTTTGGTGCGTCTGCTGGACAACCTTCAGCTCTGCATTAGCTAATTAATTCAAAGGGAGAGAATTTTCACAAAATCATCAGTATAACTAATATTATTTATAACCACCATAAATAATACAGGGGAGAAAACTCTGAGGGTTCCTAGGGAAGCACGGTCTCACTTTAACCCTATTTTCAACCTTGAGGATGAGGAGAGCACTGAGAATTCGTGACAAGGAAGGTGTAACTAAGTGCTTATAAAAGCATTAATTTAATTTAGGGGGTGAGACACTGGGTTGCAAAGAGATAGGAGAAGGACTGAGAGATGTGAAGGGAGGAAGTGGCACAGGTAAATATAACCACTGCAGGAGCAGCTCTCATTGACTTATGGAAAGGCATTTTCTACAGCCGGTGGTGACCACTCTTCCTGCTACGGGAGCTCTGCTGATAATCTTGAAAAGCTGATGTTGGCAGGTCTCTTCTGAAGGCGTGCCATGGGGCTTTGCAGAAAAGGAAGCAAAACCACAATGGAAAGGTCAAGCAGCAAAGAGAGAGCAGCCCCAGGCTGAAAGCTGCCCCCTGCTCGTGCAGGGATATTAAATCTCTGCATTGTTGCAGCAGCCTTAAGAGCAGACAATGCGATTGCTGAGCACGTTTGAACATGACAGTAAAAAGCACAGTGCAGGAATTCGGTGAAAAGCAGGCCTGATGCTAAGCAGAAGGCAAGCTTTCAAGCCCAGAGAAGCCTCAAATAATTACCTTTAACCTCCCAAATATGCACACCCTCGCTTGCATTGCTGAGCTACATGTCTGAATGCTATCTTATGAAGCACAGTAAGTCTCAATGAATGGATGTGCCTGCATTTTATAGCGAGCAGCAGACAAAAAGGATTAGAAAACATCTTTCCTCTTTGGAAAGGTTGAGGTATGGTTGTATTTTGTATTTTATAATGACAAAAAAGGGGTCTTACCAATTCATAGCAAGACTTGCACACTGAGGAATGCTCACAGTGTTTCACCTTCTTTAAACCTGAAAATCCCTGCAGTCAGATCAGATGGAATTACACACACTGCTCTTCAAGGCTTTTTGAACTCCTGGTTCTTGGGTACCTTAACTTGGGTTCCCTTTCTATACTGCATATGGAACAAATGCCAACAAAAACACAAATCGAGCATAACACAAGAAATAGCCCTTGGAGTTTCAACTCAATATAAGGTAGTCTTTCCATTCTCAATCATTTCTATTAAACTAAAGAAAAAAGAAAATAGAGTTCCCTCATTGTCAAAAAAATCTTTACCCAGCTCCTATATGGCCACAATGGAAGGTGATTTAGAGTTTGCATATGCGAAAAATCCCCTTTCCTGGCATCCTCTCACAAACACTTGCCACTCATCCAAGGAACAGAGTGTTATTAACCAGCACAAATGGACTAACCCACCTAATTTGCAGAGAGGATTAAACTTCAAAGCTCTTATAGACATGGACACCCAATTCCCTTTAAATTAATAGGATTTCAGCATCCATTTCCCTTAAGCGGGCTTGAAAGCACATCTGAAAATTTAGAATCATCCACATTGTTTGTGTATTCCGCTTTAAGCAGATAATCAGATTTCACCTTCAGCATTACAGGGAATCCTCTATATTGTTTCACATCTCAAGGAAATTTGCGTGAAACAGAAGTTTAATGCTTTCCGTATAAATGATACCTGCTTAAAATATTTAAATGCTTAAATATATTACAAGTTAACTCTGCTTATAGTGTTTAAATAATTAAATAACTTACTTAACCAGCATTAAGTTAACTAAAATGTGCCACGTTAAAGCTTATTCCTAAGACTCAGCGCAAGAGCTTCTACAACAGGGTCAGTAGAAGGACCTTCTCCATGCAAATCATGCTTGAAAACAAATACACGTACCAAGTAACACCTCAAAAACAACTCCAAAATTTCCCTCAGAACCACACGTGCCAATTATTGCCTATCAGTTACCACGTTTGCAGACGCATCTGCAGGGATCTGCCTGGGAAAAGGTTCTAAGAATAAGAGAGATCAAAATAACTGTCATCAAATTGCAGCAGTGCTGACAGTTCCTCTTGTCTTTTGATGCACGATTTTAAATAACAGTTAAAAATGGCTTTGGTAGGTTGTCAGTGGGAAATGCTGTGCTTTACCAACTCATCTCAGAGGCTTCAAGGCAGCTATGATGGAAACTGGTTTACAAGACGGCAGCATGGGCTTCCAAACACTTCCCACATCTCTTTCTTGGGATTATTTTAAAAAGCATCTTTTCTTCATGTTTTTTCATCTCTTTTCTCAAACTTGCCTAATTTTACTGCAGACTGACCAGGACAACTAATCTGTCAGGGCACAGTCAGGTCCTTTATTCACATCTTATCTTTTCCAATCCTATTGAAGGAAAAGGGTTGGGATCTGCTCCATTCCACACTATCGCATCACCAACAGAGATGTCTTTGCCATGACAAATGCTGGGTCACTTCTCTTATTCTTCCTCAAATCCTGCAAATCCATGCAAATTAAGCTCAAAACTAGGAGTACTTAATAGCAAAAAAGCCAAGAGGCCTGGCAGAGCAACCATTTCCAAGCCACTCTCATTGCCTAAATGTTAACAGCACTGACCTGCCCATCTACCAGGCCAGAGGCTGCTCAGTAATTCCCTAGGCATCCAAGCATAGACACATTTTTAAAGTCTGGCCTACAACACCAGATTAACTTAATGCGCAGCATGACTATCACACCGGAGATAAATACAAGGTAACTAAAGCTGTCAGATACTGGTAACTGGTGTAAACCACAGAAAATGAGTCCTGAGGTCATAAAAAACCTCTCTGCTTCTCTTATCCCTTCTTTACCCTTCATATATATGGGTTTCAGGCATGAGAAGAGAAAGAGAACCACACAACAGGCCAGGAAAAGCCTGAACTCACCAAGAACCCAAATTGTGCTGCAGAAATCACAAACCTCACTCACTACCTATCTATGTCTAAAGCCCAGAGTCATCAGGCAAAGATATTTCCTGCTCTGTCACAAGATTTTGCAGCTTTGACTTTTCCTATTAATCCTTGTATTGACTGGTGTAACAAACACAATGGCAGTGGTCTTGAACTGCAGTCAACCAGTGGCCACGCATCTTGGTGATTGAATTGGAAAATGTTCTGACCTCTGTCCCCTCCATGCCTCAGCTCTATAGCTGTCGAATGGAATATTTCCTCTCTCCTAGCCCTCTCTGAAGATAAACATTAAAGTTCATTAAATCCTCAGATTTTTGTCAGAGCCGATATAATATAAATAGATCGGCGGACATCATGCTCCTTCTCCTGTGTAACCAAGAGCAATTATGTAATGTTTTTAATTAGCTATTGATGCAATTCCAACAAACAAAAGAAGTCCAAACTCTTGACCAGGGACAGTAATTTTCCTGATTTCATGTGGTTCGCTTAATTAAATTAGTAGCATCATTTGCACGTGTCAGATACTGTGACTTCCAAGCTTCTGCCAAGAAAAAAAGTAGCAGCAGGTTGGACACCTCTCAGTAGGGGCAACAGAGTTATTTTGATTTTACCTTGACCCAATGCAAGAAGTTTTGCCCAGCGGGACCCTGCTAATACAGCCAAAGCTTAGAGGTCACAAAACACGAGTCTTTTGCAACTTTATCAAAGGCACTTTGCACTTTCTGAGAAAAGGTGCCTGAGCTTTGCATGTATTTAGAATTAACATTGCCTGAAAAGCTTCTTCCAGTGTCAGGCATATATTTATAAGAAGATTTCATTATTTGGAAATTTTCTTTAAAAATCTGCCTCAGAATTACATGGATTTGGATGGATGGAAAGCGACACTGCCATCCATAGCAACCAGCACAACAGCAGGGATTTCTGCAAATCCCGATCCTGTGTTAAGTACAACTTAATGCTAATTGTACACTCGATCTGAGATACTTGAGAATACAAAACACTACGAAGCACAGGGCCATAATTAGATTTCAAAGCCTGGGATCAGTACGTCCCCGAATTCGCTTTGGATTCTCCCATCCTCTGTGAAATCGATTCTCCTGCCCAGTTTTTGCAGCTCTTCTAGCAAATGCGTCTAAACACACCACAGCCTATAATGCACTTACCCACACAGCACCCCTGAGGGCAGCAGAATGCAGTTATCCCCATTTCACTGATAGGAAACTGCAGGGTGAAATAAATGAAGTTGTCCATCCAGGGGATCAAGGGCTCCTTTATGCTCCTTGCAGGGAGAAACTTATCCCACAACAAGTTTTCCAGTTGGAATGAACTACAGGACTGACCGTATGCAGCAGGTAACACCCTGCTTCAAGAAATCACCTCTCCCTCAAAAAAAAAAAAAAAAAAAACAACACACCCAACACACACACACACTCCAAATCTTACTGAGTTTTGGTCAATAGTTCAGTTCTGCTTCAAGCTACACAGGTCTAAGCAGCTCTCTGCTACACTTGCCTCACTGAAAGATCACATCTATCTCCTCATCTTTAAGTCCGTGTGACAATCCTGATAACATGGAATCATTTTATGCTACTCAATGTCATGATTAACCATGCATTTCATGGCTGCATGGCCCCCTACTTATTGTCCTACAGTGCTGGGGAAGATTCATCATTCCCCAAGTTTTTAAAACTCCTGGTGGAAGGCTAGAACCTACCATACACCAGCAATCAGGATTTGATGCAGTAAGAGGACCACGTACTATATTAGTGTTCTAATATCTAGACATTTGGCACAGGTAGAATTTGTGTTTCTAGGAAATTTAGTGCTGAGCCACTCAGTTTTAATATTTCTTTTACTTACTATCAACCTTTTCTTCCGAATTCTGTGTCTCAGCACTAGAAGGAAAGCTCCTGTAGCAGCAGGGAACAACCCTGCTCTTGGAAAGCACCTACCTCTAAATTTTTCACTTCGGGTGAACTACTCAAAATCAATTAATTTTAGTGTCCACTGCTCCCTTTTGGAAGGCTGCTCTAGAACAAATCAATAAAAAAATTCTTCCAATATTCTGCCTAAATGCACTTGCCTATTTCACTTTTTCCAAAGGCCAACATTGTTCTTCAGCACTTTTTTCCATAATAGAAAAAATATTTATAGCAAGTTATAGTATATAATATTAATAAAATTATGAATTAATGAAAGTATATTAGAGAGATAAACAGCACATCTGCAATACATGGGCAAGACTCTGCCAGTCCTGGGTTAGCTTTAGAAACAGAGACAGACTAACAATGCTCAGTGCATTCAGGGATGTTTTTTGGATATAGATGTCTCTCTAAAGTACTTCATTTCTCTTATGGAGAGAGAAATCTCAGTAGTTTAACCACAGAGAATCTTGACAAACAAGAGGTTTTTTTTGAAATCATTTCCCTTTGTTCTTTGTAATGGACATAATTGCTCTTAGTTTGCAATATGTAAAACAGGCAGCTTTGCAAACTAATATACACATTGAATTTGAGACCTAAAAATCGGTTGTGTAACATATAAAATATCAGAAATTGTCCCATTAACTACAGAAGACTATAGTTAAAGTAGGTTGCAGATTTCAGGGTGAACAAAAACACCCTTCATGTCCACAAAAAGCTCACAAAACACTCACTGTCGAATACAACCTTAGTGCTAATGCAACAGTTTCCAAAGGGAAAATAGGCTAGAAAGGTGTTTATTACTAACCCATTGGGAACTCCAGGGCTGGGTGAATACTGGTGCATGCCACTGCAAGCAAAAACATTAATGAAATACACCAGTGGAAAACAATTATTTATTTATTTATTTATTAAGATAATGTATGTTCTGCAACACATTAATCTGTCACAGAAACGTGCACGGACACCAGGATATTTTCCCCGAGTATCTGTTGAAATATGTCAGCCTATATTCAGATCAGACTGTGATGTGTAACACCCTCTAATTTGGAGCGTTGAAAATGAGTCTTGAGGAATATACATTTTACAGTTAAAAAAACTGTCATTCTAATTAAAAAGTTCGGCAGATAAGAGTTATTTTTTCTTTCCTTTTGCATTTTTTTAAAAAGGTGTTCCACTTCAGTTGAAGGATTAAATTGAAAAGATTCTGAAGCAACACAAAATTGAATCTATTAATGTCTAAGAAATTTCATTTAGAAGACTTGATTCATTACTAATATATGCAATA
>JAVCKT010018963.1:1361-11405 GCA_032273925.1 Rhynchotus rufescens | reverse complement strand
TCATACGTGCCTCTTTATATATATATATATATATATAAAATGTATAAATATTCATAAATATTCATATTGAACAAATCTCATGTTCTAATTTAAAGGAGCTAAAAAGAGATTTTGCAGTTCCAGGAAGGGGAAATAGTATGTTGACTTGTGATGAAAATAGCTCAGGTCTTTGGGTAGGGTAAAGAGGTATTGCTTGCAACATGAGTATGTTGGAAAAAATAGGAATTCCAGAATGGTGCTTTGTAAGTTGGACACACTGTGTTCACATGTAAAAGAATAACTGCATATAATTGAGTAGCCATAAAGCTTCCAAAGGAACTATACCATTTAGTGTGTTTTACTCGCAAAAATACCGGGCCAAATTCTTGTGCCAAGATCTTAAGATAGCTCTAATGGAATGTGTTAGCACTTGCTGCTAATACTGTGCTCACAGGTGTAGGAATGTCATAAGTCCTAGGTCTGGGAGTGTCATAAACTGACTGTTTTTGTCAGTTCTGATCCAGAGACAGGCCTCATGCCTACTGGAGATTGTATTGTCTGAAACTAACTTGATTTAGTCAGCCAGTTTCATAAGCCATTTTGTGGTAGGCTGTATTGGATGTTTGAACACCCTGGAAGAAAGCTTCTTGACTGCAAGCCTGCAAGCTCCACCATCCTCTACCTTATTGCCAAATAAGGACATTTTATATATAGAAGGGAATGACCTATGCCTGGTATCTAGATCCGCTTTCGCTATCATAGCCCACAGTTGCTGTTTCACAGAGGCATGACTCTCCTGTAAGCATGTGCCAGCTCAGCATGGGAGAATGTTGCTCAGTTCTTACTGTATTTGGAGCTGAATATGAGAATGTAATTATAGGTGTGCAGATAGTCTCTTGCTGTAGGTGTGAAAGGAGCATAAACTCCAAATAGATCTCTTATGCTGGGCAGGTGCTCAGCTCTTTTAACGACTTTAGAAGCATATGGACTTTAAGAACATTTGATCCCTCAAGAGGCAGTAAGATTTTCCTTACTTAAGCTTTAAGAGTTTTATCAAGAAAATAAACATGTGTTTTAGTGTTCACACTGCGGTGTATATTACTTCTCAGTCTGAGAGCTGACCTCTCCATTGGAGTAAGAAATGACAACAGAAGAGACTAACAGTTTAAAAAAAAGTAAAGTAGAAAGCCCTATTCTGCTAATGCAAGTTCATCCTTGCAGGTCAGTTGTGTTTGGGAAATAGTCGTTATTACACCAATTACATCTGCTATGAATTGTCACCTTGTGGTGGTTAATGCTAATAATTTATGTTCTAGCACTGAATGGCACTTCCAGTTATGTCTTCTAGGCTGGACAGGAATTGCCTTACTGTGTCCCTTTCCTATAGTGCTAGGCAGTTAGTGTGCTGGTATGAACAGAGTCATGCTCTGATAAAATGTCATTGTTGCCAGAGGACATGTTGTATTGAAAACAATGCAGAATAATGCTATATGTATTAAAACACATTAATTCTGTGAAGAAGTAGTGCTGAAATCCTTTAGTGTGTCCTTTAGTGCTTCTTCAGCATCAAGACAGTTTTTATAATTATTGTGACCCTAAGGTATTAAATAAATGGCGATAATCAAAACATGCTCACTTTTCACACAGTGATCAGTTTACTTGATTTTAATTTTATCTCTCTACAGAAATACAGGATTTTGTCTTTACAGTTAGGGCCTAAATTTTGACCCATTCAGACATAAGCTCTCATGATGCACGGTGAAAATTTTGGTCTTCTGGGGTTGAGTTTGTACACATGATTTGATGATGCCTGATTGACATCACCAAATACCTACCAAAGTTGGTAAGGGCTAGACTGGAATGCTAATTCCCTGCAGAGGAGGAAAGCAGTATTGATATAGGAATAAACAGTGTGATGGATCTCATCAAATGTGAATTACTTGGGCTATATTAAATCATAGCATCAATTGCTGTGTTTCTGACCGTAAGGAAGTAGAAAAATTATCTTCTTTAATGTTTAAATGTGGCTTTGCAACTTGCAGCAAGTGTAACTCTATAACACAGTGTTGGTGACATGCACAGTCTTCCCTTCTAGTGAGAAAGTGAGTGTGAGTGCCCAGCCCACGGCCCCTTGGCCGGCTGTAATCACATCCCAACGGGCCATTGCCCGGCATCCGGGCAGCCTCCAGTGAGCGATGGACAAACGGGAGCAGGGAGCTGCTTTGTTCCCAGGACACGATAGGAACCTGAAACAGCCACCTCTGTGTTCTTGCCTGCACAGCAAATGTTCCCTTGCAATGACATAGCTATACTGCGTGCTGACTTTACTGTGCTACTTTAATTCACTATCAATAACATGCTTCATTTAACCTATTTTGTAATATCTTTAACTGTGCTGTGAACATGCATTCATTCTGCACTTGGGGCCTGATCCAAAGCACATTAAGCCTGCTTGAAAATCCCACCTGACTTCAGTGTCTTTTGGCTCAGGCCCTCTATTCCTCTGAATGCTGTGACTTTTTTTTGTTTGTTTTATTTTTCTTGTTTATGTAAGGGTTGAAAGGACTGTAAGGGTTTTTTTTCCTTTCTTTTATAAACATCTGCATTTAAAATAAAACCAAGGAGTTGCATAAAGACAATCTGCACCTGCATATATTAAATGCAATTGTGGTGTTACATGTATAGTATTAGAATGGAAGCACAGTAGTACCATCCTATACTCATAATATAGATGGCAGAATTTCATATATGGAAAATATGACAAACCTGAAGAATCTTCCTATTCATTTGATGGACAGATAGACACAGAGAAAAGTGGTGGATTAGCTAAATGAATAAGATGATATTCTAGAGCTGGGATGCAAATGTGTGCATAAAGCCTCTTAGCTCTGTGGGTAGAAGCTACCCTGTCCCCTGCTGCTCCTGAAAACTTTGTCAGAAAGGGAAGTACAACATTATTTTGCAGCCATCATAAGCTGGTTAAAATGGTAGCAGGATGGATATTATCATAGATTTTTGAAGCAGGGTTAGTTAGAATTGCGAAGCAAACTTGACATCTTGGAACTTACAGAGTATCCTGCGTATTTTGAAGGCCTTATCAAAGAAAAAGCCTCCCACAGTTTGCTTCAGAGGATTTAAAAACTTAATTTTGATTTTAAATTGCCTTTAGATTGCCTTTGAAGCCTTGTCCTCCCACACTGCCTCTTAACCTTTTTTATGTCAAAATGCACAATTTAAAATGAAAAGCTTTTAGAGCAGTTGTGGGGAAAGGAAATGAAAAGCAATGGGGACAGAGTGTGTAAGTGGCTGTGATCTTGCAGAGCCCTGAAAGCTGGCTGGGAATTGGGCAGTGTTTTGTTCAGCGTCATTCCAGGAAAGAGAGAGGGGACAGAATACAGTTTGCACTTGAGATGTGTGGGCCTAGAGCTGACCTGTGGTCATCTGATCTCCGTAGAGGTTTAGGTGTCAGGAAGTGGAACAGCACTGGCACGTTCCCAGCATAATGAACTATGCTCTTAGTGAAGCCTAGAAACATCAGTTGAATAGAATAAAACAGGAGGAAAAACTTATTGTGGAGAGTGGTTATATATGTCACATTACATACTGTATCTGCATACACGCATCAGAGCCAATTATACTCTAGTAATAGCACTAGCTACAGAACTGCTAACTGCTTCAAAGCATGCATTTACTGGTTAAACTAAAATTATATGGCAAAGTAGAGCACAGTTTTAATACATCACAATGTTGATAAATAATTTGGATTCATATCTGATGCATCTTTTATTAGTAAGGAAAAAAATGTTGTTTTGTCTTTTCAGTTGCAATTGTGTGGAACCAGAACATCCTAGCAATAAAACCTTGCAATACTGGCATGACTACAATATATCTGCATCTGACGTGCCATGGGGGAACCTAACTGTGTCAGTAAGTGAAATATTTTAACCAATAAATAAAGACATAAGCATAAACGATTTTTTCTGCCTTACTGCAGCAAATATTATATTGAAGCAATACTCTGTTCTAGTACTTTTTCAGATAGAACCCTTTAGATACTTCACGGAACAAAGATGTGGACTTTGCAGCATTATCTCCTTTTGTAATCCTTTGCTAGAACATTATGCAGCGTTTGATAGTACATGTTAAAACAAATATATACTTTTTGTGCCCTGCTTTGAAAACTACTTGACACTCTAGCACAAGAGTTTGACTGAAATCTAAACACATCAAGTGACAATGGATTTGTCCTCAATTCTGCCAGATTGAGCAAAAGTTTTTTTGGGTAAAAAGACTCCAGAAGCTTTTATTTCCTCTAAAACACTATCCAGCCTTTTAGGCTATAGTGGAGAGGAAAGGGAAGAACTGTAATTTTCTGTTTGCTGACCAAATTTGTCTGTATCTAGGCCTTCAATGTTATTTATGACTTGGTTATGTAAATTTTCTTGAAGGGAGGGAGGGGGAACAAATTATAGATAGCTTGGGAGACATTGCATATGTAGCTTGTTTCTAAATGGTACACTGCTTTAACTAGGTTTAACAAATGTACTGCTTTAGATTTTCCATCTTTAAAGCAACCTTTGCAGCTTGATAAAACTGGTATATTGAGATGAGGCCACCACTGTTTTTCACAAATAGATCATTTCATTGTGAAGCCAAGGAGAATTCAGTACAAAAGATGCAAAGCTAGAGATCTCTCAAGACTATTTTGAAGTTAACACCATCCTTGGCATAACCAAATGAAACTTTATAATGCCAATCCAAAGGACCATCTTCAGTGGATACTATTTTTCCTTTCAAAAGCAGGAATGCAGAAGAAAGAGTGCTCTCTTATCACAAGTTAAGTAGGAACTGTCGCCCATGGCCACTATGTCTAGATAGAAAGGACTTCTCCTCACCTCTGTTGGTGTGGCAGCAGTACAGAAAAAGTTGAGAACTGCTGGCCTGAGGGATTCCAGCAATGCAGAATGAATATTCTCAACATTTCAGCACACTCTAAGAGCATCTGTGCAGGGGCAGACTCCTCCTCTCACTTTCTCAGATCTCTGACAGTGTTTTTCAGAGTACATTTGCAGCTGAGGAGATTTAAAATAACAGATTTTGTTTTAACTATAAATGTAAAAGACCTGCTGAATTATATAAAACCCTTTAAAACTTCTCCTCAAAAGCTTATTGCCAAAACTTGAGTTTACATGAGTAACAGTGTAACTGAGCAACTTTTCTCATGAGTCCCTATGGTTGTCAAAGAAATATCTGAATTTCTCCATACTTGTATATCTTTACTCCTTGCAAACATCATCAGGAAACATCAAGTCTCCTATTCTGCAGAGATGTACTAAAACATTAGACATAATTGCCTATAATAGTTTAGATCAGTCTAATTCCCCTCTCTTACCTGTTGCTCAGCTCTTCCTGTTGCTTATGTCTTGTTTATAAGTTTTAAGTGACTTCTTCAAACTCAGGTTGGTCAGGAAAGAAGGCAGCACTTTCTCTCAAAGACCTCAGAAAGACCAGAGTTTCTTTGGCTTTCTAAGACAAACTGAGTGTGATTAGTGTTATTTTATTTTATTTTATTTTATTTTATTTTATTTTATTTTATTTTATTTTATTTTATTTTATTTTATTTTATTTTTCAGTATTAGTTCAGTACTTCTGTAGATGCCTATTTTTACATGATTAAAATCATTCCTTTGTTGTGAGAACATAAGAGATCTAACTCCAGTCAGGACCAGTTTTCCATTTGATGTCCCCAGATCTTGAGAATTTCTTCTAAATTTCCTGAAACTCCTTCTCCCCTGCCACCTAAAGCCTTTGTTTTAGGCAAAACTGCCTCATAATTACCCCATGCTTACTGCAATACTAATATCACGTTTCACAACCTTTTGTCTCACAGTCATTAAATAGCAATTACATTTTCAAGTTGGTCTTCAGTCAAAGCCAATGTATCTCGTACCAAGTCAGGCTTGAATGGATGACCCTTATTTTTTTGATAACGTAAGATCTTGATCTGGCCAGTTATTGCTGTCTGAAATCTCTTATTCTGATTGCGGAGGGTTTTTCTTTTGCTTAATATCAGTATTAGGGGGAGATGAAAGAAAGAGGTCAGGGAAGGAGTAGGAAACTGTGCAGAAACTGTAGCTCTCAGTTTTAAGCTGTGCTGTGTCTCTCTGCTTATTATACTAGGATAAACGAGTCTTTAAGGAACCAGTGGATGGTATTGGAGAAATACTGGAGAGTTATTCTACTGTATTTACATATGTGATTGTAAATGGTATTGAACAGAATTAATATCTGGTTTGCTGCATTTTAGCAGATCACACTTTAGAAAAAGATAATTTTATGGAATGTGCTGCCCCCATGTGGTATTAAATGTATTGTTCTCTTAGGCTAATATCTCTATCAAGTAGTTTTTCCTTGAACTTTTTGGCTTAAAACAAAGTAGCAATTCTTGACAGGGCATCTGGAACAATCTCTGTATTGGTGGAACTTGTTCCTCTTTTAGGAGGAATTAGGAAGTATATTTGGAAACAGAAAATAAGTGAGTGGACTCAAATTGTTTGAAACAAATCTCATTTCATTTTAAATACCATTTTTAAAAAGTGATTTGTTATGAAAGGACAGTTGTGCATGTAATATGTACTTCGTTCTGGAATTAAGAAAGATAATTTTCAGCTTTTACTTTTTGTTGATAATGGCATAAGATTTGAGACTTTTCCATACAGTCCAGGTAAAATATCAGGAGTTTTAATTTTTAAAAGATTAAATATCTTAAACGAATTTTACAATCTTTAGTAAAGCAGTCGAGGTTGCTCGTAATATAGGAAAGTAATAGGACATAAACATGGATTTTTTCAGAACACACCTACTTTTTTTTCCTGGTAGGAATGTAAGAAACTTCATGGAGAGTTTGTTGGACGAGCCTGTGGTCATCACGGCCCATATGTTCCAGATGTCCTCTTCTGGTCTGTCATCTTATTCTTTTCTACAGTAACGCTGTCATCCACACTGAAGCAGTTCAAAACCAGTCGGTACTTTCCAACAAAGGTAAGTACAACGTGGTTCATCCAAAAAGTTGTCACTAGTTACGTGCAGAACTGCATCTGTATTGCAAGTTTCATTAACTGTTGGATAAATGAACGCCGTGTCTTTTCTATGTCATGAAATTGTACCAGGATAAGTGTGGTTTTACCTGCAGGCAAAACCATGCCTTAACGTGTAAAGAGAAGCAAGTCATAAATCACCCATGGATACTTTTTGTTAAAATTGTCATGCCTTTTGATATTCACAGGTGCGATCTGTTGTCAGTGATTTTGCTGTCTTTCTCACTATTTTGTCCATGGTTTTAATTGACTATGCCATTGGAATCCCATCACCAAAGCTTCAGGTTCCAAATGCTTTTAAGGTAATTTATTGATAAATTGAACTGTCTTATTATTTTGATAACACAATATGCTTTAGTGGATTTATCATATTTTTATAATCAGGGAGTAGTGATGCTATTGTGGTTTTTTTGTGTGTGCACCAAACACAGTGAATAGTGACCTGTGTGACTGAGGATCCTTCATGCTTCCTTGTGTATTCTATGTGAAGACCAGACCTCAGGCTACTGTAATGTTCAGAAGCTCCTTCTGAGATCTTAACTTAGGGTATTGAATATAAACAAGTCTGCAGTATCTTAGATGATTTTCTTAAATATGTCTTAGTAATATTTTTGTGTATAATCACATGAAATTGAAAAATTAGTAATTTGTAGAGTTCTGACTGCTTGTGCATGACTGTTTTTATAGCCCACCAGAGATGATCGTGGCTGGTTTATTACTCCTTTGGGACCTAATCCTTGGTGGACAGTGATAGCTGCTGTAATTCCAGCTCTGCTTTGTACTATCCTTATCTTTATGGACCAACAGATTACGGCTGTCATTATAAATAGAAAAGAACACAAACTAAAGGTATTCAGTCGAATAGCTATATTTTCACTTTGATTTTCTGCTTCTGGTTACATACTGTACTTTATTTAATGATGGCTCTTTTACTGTGTGTTTTTTAACAGTCCTTTAAATTTCTCTTTTTCTTTATTGGTATCCTGTGTCAGAAGTTCTCTGCCTTGTACAAGTCTTTACGAAAGTGATTTGGAACAGAGGTCTTAGATGCATTTACCTAAATAAAATCTGGAATTAAATTCTTTCCTTAAGTATCATAATGTTCATTATGTCTTCAAATACTGACATATTTTTTTCTACTAGATTGAGTTTTGAAAAGCTATTCAGGAGTTGTTTTGTTATGCAAAGTTTTTTCTCCCTCCATCTTTATGTGTGGTTCTTCCTTTTGTTTTTGCCTGCCCTTCCCTTCTTAAACAAGAGAGAAGAAAAAAAGTGAACTTTAGAGGCACCCTGGGTTCCTAAAATGCTGTAGGACAGCTTACTGCTCTGTTCTCTAACACTTTGGATGCCTACAGATGGAGAGAGAAAAAGGGACATCACCCCTTTGAAAAACTGTTGGGCAAAATCTAACAGCAGCAGGTTTCTCTACATGTATATGCAGCAAGCCTAGGCTTTTTTTTTTGACATACTTTTAATAAGCAGCAATCCAATCCCAAGTTGCTTTAGCAAATGCATTTGCAACCTTCACTTTGCACTGCCTCTTCTTGGATGATTGTGACATTTGATATGTTCTTTTTTTGCCCTCTTTGTCAGCCTGGTTCTTCATGTCAATCCATAGCATTGCATGTGGTTAACTTGACAGATGCAGGAATTTGCTGCCAAGCTTTGGAATGTGTTTTTTCAGCACTGGCATCTGGGAGTCAGATGGTCCTCCTGGCTGCCCCCTTGTCTTGCTGCGTTTTAGTTTTGCTGGGGTCTGGTGTAGCATCACCTGTTGCTATGCTTCCTTTTCCTCCCATATGTCAGGTTCCTCAGATCATGTATGAATGTGAGGAAAAGCGCTCAGATTCTGTATGCATTAGCAGATACATTCCTCATAAATGTGTCAGAAGGTAAAAAAAGGTGTCTCTGTTAGGGTTTAGAATTAAACTCTTAGTGTGCATTGTGCCTGTAACTAATATCTTTGTTTGGCACGTCTCTGAGTTTGTCGAGTTGTGTTTTGGAGGTAAGACTCAAACACTTTTGGGAAGTGAGAGAATGTAGCTAGCGCTGCTACTTTTCATTTTCTTTTCCTTTATATGAATTCCCCTTTCTAAATAATGTAAGTAAATTAAGATGGCATTTTCATTTTGATATGTGGCTTGCATTTTCATAAACCCAGACACTTCCCATTTTAGAAATAAAAGTTGTCTTCAGAAAGAAATGATTTGTTTGCTTCCAACTCATTTTCCCCCTCTTTTTTTATACTTCCCATAGCAAATTCTAAATAGTGCACATTTCAGCTTTTGGCAGTCTCTGTAGCAAGTCCTTCCAAGTTTAGTTACTTTTTTTATGTCAAAAGGCATTTGCATGGGTTTACAGGCAAAATTATGGTTCAAGATATTCATATTGTTTGCATGAACATCACTGCTTTATCAGACCGTGGCACTGGATTGGTTGCCGTGTTGCAGAATTTTATGGAGATAACCCACTACCTTGACTTTTTAAAGGAAACAGCTTGAGCTCTTACTTGCAGCTGTGTGAAGTTCCTGGATACTTACTGACATAGTAAAGAAAAATCCCTTCCAACTATGATACAAATATTTGTATGATCAAACTCTATGCAGATCATTGGTCATTGTAAAATGTACATTTAATTTGCACTTGTTTTTTGAATGCACTTAAGGTTTGTGCTTTCCAAAATGAAAGCAACATCCTGTGTACAACTCAGAGCAACATGCAGAGTACATGATTAACACAGAGACATCCCAACACTAGAGGTTTTGTAATAACTTTTCCATTTAATGTTTATGGTATTATGTAAGTATTGAATAGGTAAACTAGTAAAACACAGAGCCCAATTGTTCCTACTCTGTTGTTTAACTTAATATGTAGCTTAATTATAGCTTTATTTCTCCTACTTTCTAGCTACCTGTTCTTGGTCAAAGTGCTTTAGAACAAAATTACTACAACCGCATGTTTATAGTCT
>JAVCKT010018958.1:0-26479 GCA_032273925.1 Rhynchotus rufescens | reverse complement strand
GGGATGCAGGAAGGGACCCCTGTGCATGGGGACAGGGCGCGGGGACATGGCAAGGGACTCCTGTGCATGGGGACAGGGCGCAGGGACACAGCACGGGATCCCTGTGCATGGGGACGGGGCGCGGGGATGCAGCAAGGGACCCCTGTGCATGGGGACAGGGTGTGGGGACACAGCAAGGGACCGCTGTGCATGGGGACAGGGCGCGGGGACACAGCAAGGGACCCCTGTGCATGGGAACAGGGCGCGGGGACGCGGCAAGGGACCCAAGTGCATGGGGACAGGGCGCAGGGACGCAGCAAGGGACCCCTGTGCATGAGGACAGGGCGCGGGGACGCGGCAAGGCCTTTCTCTTCATGGGGAAATAGGGCAGGGCAGGGCACAGCCCCCTTCCCATAGGGATGCCATTCGAGAGCACATCACACCCCTTCGGTATAGGGACACAGTACAGGACCACAGCATGTCCCCCTTTGCATGGGGACACAGGGCACATGTCACAACTCCCTTCTCCAGGGGACACAGCACAGGGAAAACATCACGGCCCATTCCCATGGGGACACAGTGCAGGGAGAGATCACAGGCTCCTTAGCACAGGAACATGATGCAGGGACACAGCACGGGCCGATTGCATGGGGATATGGTGTGGGGACATGGTGCAGGGACATGTCACAGCCCTCCTTGGCAAGGGGACACACTACAGAGCCACGGCATGGACTGCTTGGCATGGGTGAATTAGGCTGGGGACATGTCACACCCCCCTTGGCATGGGGCCACTGCACAGGGTCACAGCGCGGTCCTCCCAGGCATCTCGTCTCCCTTGGAGCACCGCACGCACTGGCGGGCTCCCGCTGAGGCCGCCACGCTCATCACAGGCTGGTCCCCCGTGGCGGCTCCTGCACCGCGCAGCTCCCGCTGGCTCCACGTCTCCTCCGGTGGGCGCCGTCCCTGGTGCGCCAGGCTCAGCCGCGTGTCAAGCGGCTGCCGTGCCCGCCCGTGGGGGCAAAGTCCCCATCGTCAGCGCTGCGCGCTGGGGCAGGGCTGAGGGCAGAGCCGGCCGCCGGCCCTGGAAACCCCCCGGCCCTCGCCGCGGGGTGGCGAGGGCAGCCCGGCGCGGGCGCCCCGGGAGCCCCCCCCGGCTGCCTCTCTGTGCCCCCAGCTCCCGGTGGCTCCCGGCAGCACCCGGCGCCCGCGCCCCTGCGCCTCCCCTCGCGGCGCTCTGCGATGGACCGAGGCCGCAGCGGCCGCCCACAGGCCGCGATGGAGCGAGCGGGGCCGGCCGCTGCCGAGGGGAACTAGCCCCTCCACCCATGGCAGGGGGCGGCCGCCTGCGGCTCCAGCACACCGGCCTGACTCCCACACGAGCAGCACGAGGAGGCTCCCAGCGCCGGCGAGGCCCGGACGGGTCCACGGGTGCTCCAGCCATGTAGCTCCAGCCGGTGGCTCCACTGACCGCCACCACCCAGCCGCTGCCATGCGACGGGGCTACGCCGCCGTCCTGTGTGAGTGGGGTGCCCTGGGAGGGCGGCGTGGCGCCATGCAGCAGGGAACCTCTGTGGGGGTCCCTGCGCTGGGCTGGCTCCTCGGGATGGGGCTCACGCTGCTCCTCGGCGCCCGCCCAGGTGTCCTGGCCGTCATGGGGCTGGAGGTGGCCGCGCTGGGTGAATGCGAGATCACTCAGCTGCTCCAGGACAAGCTGCAGTACGAGATGCGCCTGCAGTACATGGTAACTCTGCCCACTGCCCCCCAGTGTCCCCTTGCTCGTGCAGGGCCCTAGACCCATGGGAGGGGCACAGGTCCCATCCCCGTCCCTGGCTTTGGGCACCCCTCATCTCTGTGGTTGAGCAACCTCAGCTTCTTCACCATGGAGCCCTCAGCTCCTTGGCAGGCCAGCCCCGCTGCTGTCATCTCACCCTGGAGGGACGGCCACGCTCAAGGGCTCCATCCCCGGCACCCCTTCCCCATGCTGACGCAATGGGCGACATGCAGATTCCGTGGCCATGGTGGTGTTCAGGGGCCAGGGGCTTCTCCTTCTCTGAGCGCCGGTGGCCAGGATGCTCCTGCTGCCACTGGCTCGGCCCGGAGGACGGGCTGGAGACCTTTGCTGCCAGCGGTCAGGCTCTCTCTCGCCCTTGCAGAAACACTACTTCCCTCTCGACTACACCGTGCAGGTCCAGTACGAAGAGGTGCTGCGGCCCTCCAACATCACCCGCTTGGTAAAGTGCCTGCCTGGAGCCAGGGCTGGCCACTCTACTGCGTGCCAGCCTCAGGCTGGGCTCCTTGGGGTCCTCCCCTTATGGCGGGATACCCCAGGGTGTCCCCAGAGCCTGGGGACGCTCGGGGCAGGGTGCCCATCACGGCTAGCTCCCACCTGGGCACCCTCTTGCCCACAGCGCAACGGGACGGTGTCGGAGGCAGCACTGCGGTACCTCTGGTTCCACGTGAGCTCCCAGGCGCTGCTGAGGATCCGCCAGGTGCTGCCGGAGAAGCACCCGTCCTGGAAGTACACGCAGGAGCTGTGCCGCCTCTTCGACGCCCTGGGCAGGGAGTACGGTGCCTATCGGCAGGTGGGCACCCTGGCTCACACCAGCACCCGCGTGCTGAATGGGCCTTTGCACACATGTGGGTGCTGGGGGGCTCCTGAGGGTGCACATCTGGTGCGAGGCTGTGGCACAACTGAGCAGGAGGCTCCACATCTGTCATCAGTGGGTCAGTGGAAGAATTCTTGCCTGCCATGTGGGAATCTATGTTCAATACCTGACCCATGTAGCCTTCCTTTTCTGCTGGGCTGGAGGATGCGCTAGGGGCTGAGGAAGGGGCAGGGTGTCCTGCACCCAGATGCAGGACTGGTCCTGGAGGCAGTGACACTCTTTGGACCGTAGTCCCAACCCGAAGTGTTTGATGGGGTGGTTGTTTGCCTGAGCTTAGCCCAAGCTTCTTTACTCAGTGTTAACTCTGAAGCCTAATGCCAGCACTGTTAATCCTGGTGATGTCTCAGAAAGGAGAACTAGGCCCTGGCATGGCTTGAGCCCTGAAATCAGGTCTATTTGGGCCCTGAGGATCCCAGAAAGTGGCGAACATGCCTGCTATCCTCAGCACCCGTCACCCTGTCCCAGTGCAACAGGGCCATTCTGCATCCAGAGAGTGACTTTGTCACAGAAACTGCAGCTCCAGGTCAGGCCTTTTCCTCCCCTCCTTTCCTTTCTTGCAAAATGCCCCAGTGCGTGGGAGGAGAGGCCCAGCCTGGCTCGCGTGCAAGGGCAGAGCAACAGTGGAGCCAGTGCAGTGGCTGCCCTGCGTCTGCAGCCAGGCTACTGCGAGTGCTGGGGCCGCTGGGGTGCAGCGCCGTGGGGCAGCTGTGCGGAGGGCCTGCACATCTGGCATTGGTGGTTCAGTGGTAGAATTCTCGCCTGCCACGCGGGAGGCCCGGGTTCGATTCCCGGCCAATGCAGAGCAGCTGTTTTTGCTGCTTTTTTTTTTTTTTTTTTTAACCTCTGGAGCAGCTCAGAAATTGCTACTGCTCCCCCAAATGGGCAGGAGCTCTGAGGCCTAAGCCACCTCCATGACAGGGTGACCAGAGCCCACCCCAAAGAGGCTCCCTCTGCTCCAGAGTAGCATCTGTCCCGGACATTCTGCTCCTCCTCTTTTGCCCAGCCCTGCAGGTCCTCTGTGAGTGCACGGGGCTCACAGGAGGACATCGAGAGGCAAAGAGAGCCAGAGCTGTCCCACAGCACCCCTTGTTTGGCTAGAGTGGTTCCTACTGAGCTGCGGTGGGGCTGGGTGGCACGAGCATCCTCCATGTGGTGGGGTTGGGTAGCTCTGGCTTAGGGGCCAGGAACATTCTTGGTTGGGTGGCCAGGAGCATCCCTAGTGTGGTGGCAGTGAGGGACACTGGCTCAGTGGCCAACAGTTGCGCTGATGGGGAGGGCATGATGCTGATGAGGGGGAACCAAGGACTTATCCAGACAGGAGCATTGCCACCTGGACAGGCACCGCAGTGACACGGGTGTGTGTGATGTCTGCACGGGTGCCACCAGCGACACGGCCACGATGGCAGGTGCCCTTGGACCCGCTGCTCTGTGTGGTGGGGGCAGCTCTGCAGCTGAGCGCTGCGGACACCTGCGCTGTCCCCACAGACGGACGTGGACGTGGTGGTGGCCGACCTGGTGAAGCAGGTGCACAGCGCGGGGGCCGAGAGGCGGAGGAAGGCCGTGCGGCCCAAGGCCCTGCTGGACAACTGCCTCAAGGTCATGCGGATGCTCTTCGGCAGGCCCTGTGAGTGCCCGGGCAGCGGGCGCGGGGCGCCGCGGGCGCAGGGACCGGCACAGCGATGACGGTGGCTCCCCTCCTTGCGCAGGCGGCTGGGACCTCACCTAAGGCCACCGAGAGCACCGGCAGCCTTGCCAAGGGGCAGCTCCCATGGCCGCCTGGGCACCAGCGACCCGGTTCAGCTCCCACGCGGCACCCGGGCATCCAGGCACCGTGCCCGGCCGGGCAGCCCAACAAGCCCAGAGCAGCCGCGGTGCCAGTTGGGCTGAGCCCAAGCACCCGGGCGCCTCACCAGCCTTCTGCACAGGTGCAGGATGGAGAGGGGGGGACCCGGACTCAACCCCCAGCAGGACGGTGGCCCCGGCCATGTTGGGAGACGCTGCCTTGTCCTGGCTGCAGTGGGTGCGATTTGTTTGTTTGTTTGTTTGTATCCCTGATTTCCTGTTGTTTTGTATATTTTTCCTCAGCTTTCATTAAAAAACAAAAATAAAAATAAAAAGAGGGGTAATTTCCTAGTGCTCTTGGCAGATAAGCATGCAACAGGGTCACCTGAAGGCTCCAATGGTAACCCATATAAAAGCCAAGCAGACAGAAGCCACCTCGGCTGCCTTTTCATTCGAGGAGTCTTTCTCCTCCCTCAGCCTTTCGGAAAGGGAGGGAGGGATTTTTCCCAACAACATCTTGCTCCGAGTCAGATCCCGTGGCCTCATTTTCCTCCTCTTCCTCCTATCCAGGCGCAGGGCCCTGCTGTTGCCTCCTCCTCCTCCTCACGGGGAGCCCCTGCAGCCCAGGCCTTGCTTGCAAAATCCTGACAACCTCTGGCTTGGGTTAGCCGCGCTTGGCCGCAGGCATGTGGAGGCACTGGACAGGAGAGGTGCTTCCCTTAATGAGCACTTATATAGGTATATATATATATATATATACATATACATATAAGCTATTATATACCTTAGCTGGGATATCTCCTTTGCCTTTGCGGGCTGAAGCTTCATGTGGCTCCGAAGCTCCTGTGCTGGCACTGGGTGCTTCCTGTGGGACCTTGTGTGACTTGGGGTGATGTCCCCTGCCACAACCCCCCTACCCAAACCCAGGTGAGCACCGAGAGAACCACGGAGCAAATAGGAGGCTTGGAGCAGCCTTTTATTAGTGCCACGATGCTGATGCAGTGACCGGGGCATGCGGCTGGCTGCGGGCACCGCTTCTCACCAGGGCAGGCTCTGCCCTCGCCAGTCAAGGAAGGTGCCGTTGCTGGTGGCCGAGAGCGTGGCCAGCACGTGCAGGATGCCCCGCGTGCTCTCCTCCAGTGACACGGGTTCCTGCAGAGCCCAAGGAAGGCAAGCGGCGCCTGAGCCCCAGCCTCTCCTCCTGCCTCGGCTGCCCAAGGTGGGGGCAAGGGGCTGACATGGGGTGGGGGGGATTCCAGTGGCTGGGAACAGAGGTTCCGGTAAGGAATTGCACAGAAGCTCCCCCGGGACTAGGCGTGCTGCCCTCCCCGCTGCCCCAGTGAGTGCTCGGGTGCTCACAGAGCAGCACTTGGTGCAGACCTGCAGCTGGAGGCCAGCTCAGGAGGCCCGGAGTGCCCTCTGCTGACACACAAAAACATTCAATAGGGGCGGATAGCCTTAAAAGCAGGCTGTATATACATATATATATTTACATATATATGGGGAGTTGCAGGGCAGGGAGGAATGGGCCCCGGGTATCGGCCCTCACCGTCTCGCTGTCCACCGGGGGCATCACACAGCCAGGGGCAAGGGCCACACAGAGGATGCCACTGCCACCGTACTCCAGGGCCAAGCACCTGGTGAGCATGTTGAGAGCAGCCTGGGGACGAGTGGCACCGTCACGGTCACCGTGGTGGCCTGGGCGAGAGACGCAGCGGGCGCCATGGCACAAGTACCTTGCTGCAGCGGTAGCTGATGTCCTGCCCACGCTCCCAGGCCGGTGCGGCTGCGATGGAGCCCAGGCTGCTGGAGAGGTTCACGATGGCCGCCCTGCTGCGGCTCATGGCGCCCCCGGCACGGGCGGCCTCCAGGAGCAGGGGCAAGAAGGCCTGGGGACACACGGGGAGGGCATGTGGGTGCCGCGGTGTGAGGCCAAGGGGTGCCCGCGGGGCCAGGGCTCACCTGGCACACCTGCAGTGGCCCCACGGTGTTGGCGGCGTAGCTGAGCAGCATGGACTCGGCCGTCTCGCTGGCCAGGGTGCCGCGGCGCCGCGCGGGGCCCGCACCCGTGAGCAGCAGGTTGAGCCCCACGCCCTGCAGCCGCTCCGACACCGCTGCGGCCGCCTCCTTGATGCTGGCGGGGTCGGTGGTATCTGCGTGTGTGCCCCAGCCCCGAGAAACCAAGGTCACCGGCAGCGGAGCTGCTGCCAAGTACCTCAGGCAGAGCTGCCTGGCCAGGCAGCAGAGGCCGGATCGGGCCCAGCGTAACCCCGCTGAGACGGGGCAGATGCTGCTCACTTAGCGCCCCAGGGGAAGGAAGAAGCCGGCGAGGGACCCCAGCAGCCCGTGGGATGGTGTCTGCCCCTCGGGGGCACCTACCTAGGCGCAGCACCACGACGCTGGGGCAGCCCAAAGCCACCTCGTTAATGGCCTGCAAGGAGAGGGAGGGAGCTGTACGCGCAGGCTGGCAGTGCCACGGGGCACATTTGGGACCTCGGGTCACCACTGCTGCCCCCAGCCCCACATCCCTATGCTTGCAGTGAGGGTTTTGACACCCGTGCGGAGGAAGACGGCTCAGCTTGAGCACCGGGGACGGGTTTCGTCCCTCCACCCATGATGGCAGGTGGGATCTGGCTCCCCAGCATGAAGCAGCCAGCGCGGTCAGTACAGTACAACTTTTTATTAATACTGGAGTCTTCACAGTGCATTCGTTACTTGTAGCAGTGACTAGTGGGCCAGGGGAAGGGTGTGGCGGGGGGGAAATGGGAGAATTACCACAAAAACAAAACAAACAGAAAGCCCCCCAAAAAAACAAACAAAAAAAGCCCCAAAGGAGGAGGGAATAAAAGAAAAGAAAAAAAGAAATCCAGGTGAGGCAAGGGGAGGGAAGCAGAGGCAGAGACAGGAGCACTGGAATAGGGAGAAAGGGGAAATAAATTAAAAAAAAAGGATCAAGTTAACAACAGCACCAGAAAAGTTACTTCTGTCAAAAGACATTTTTTTTCTTTCCCAAGGATTTTTTTTTTTTGTTGCTGTTCTCTGTACAAAATGAGAAATAAACCCCCCAAAACCCAAACATTTGTCACTTGTCATCAGCATTTCTGGTCACGAGAAGGGGGTTCGGGGCCAGGGCGGACGGGCCGGGGCGAGGGGTAACTAAATCGTTATTACTAAGACTGAGTAAGAAGAGGGCTGCGATGCAACACACGCCGGGGTGGGGGGCGAGCTATGTACACCATGGGGCTGCCAGGGGGCAGGATGGGTTGGAGGGCAGTGGGGCAAGGGGAGGTTGTGCTTTCTTCAAGGCTCCGAGCACATCTGCGGGGAAGAGGCGGCCGGAGGCTCCTCCGATGCCGGAGGCTCCAGTGACCCAGCCAGGGTGGCCTCGAGGCAGAGCTAGGTCCTGCAGACAGAGCTGGGTCCTGGTGGCCACAGGACGGGTCTTGCTGCCGGCCCTGCAGCCCCTCTCCGGCTGCCAGGGAATTTGGTAAGGGGAAAAGTGCAAGGAAAGAGATGGAAGGAGAAACGGAGGAAAGGAGAGGAAAGGGGAAAATTGAAAAGAGAGAAAAGGTACAAAAGAGAAAGGAGATAGAGAAGGAAAGAAAGGGGGAGGGAAGGGAAAAAAAAAAGAAGCAAAGGAGAAATAAAGCAGGAAAAAGAACCAAAGTGAGCAAAAAAGAGAAACAGCAGAAGCAGAAGCATGAAAGGGAAAGAAGAAGGAAAAAGTGAGAACGACAAAGGAAAAGGCAAGAAAAAGAGGAAAAGAAAGCAAAATGCACAAGCAAGAGAAAGCACAAGCAAGGGGGGAAAAGAAATGCAATAGGAATAAAGGAAGTGCGAAAAGCAAGCAAGCAAGTGAAATCAGGAAAGAGAGAAAGCAAATGCAAGAGAAAGGGAATGGAAGCAAAATTGAAAGCAAATGCAAGAGAAAGGGAATGGAAGCAAAATTAAAAGCAAATGCAAGAGGAAGGGAAAGGAGACAAAAGCAAATGCAAGAGAAAGGAAAAGGAAGCTAAAGAGAAAGCAAATGCAAGAGACAGAAAACGCAAATGCAACAGAAAGCAAGCGACAGAGAAGAAAGCATGAGAAAAAGCGAACAAGAGAAAGGGAAAGCAAGCAAGACGGAAAACACAAGAAAGGAAAGAGGGTAAGAAAGAGGGAGGCAGGAAAAGGGAAAGCGAGAAGGCAGGAAGGAAAGAGGGATGACAGCCAGCCCCGGCAGGAGTGGCTGTGCAGTGGCTCGTGGGGACCGGGGAGCTCCTGGGTGCTCCCGCTCAGGTCCCACGAGTCACCCAAAAGTGCCGGGGAGGCTGCGGGCGAGTGGGGGGTGAGGGGCAAAGTACAAAAGGATCTCGGGACCCGGCTCAGCGCGGGCTTTCAGTCTCCGTACGGATGCAGGCTCTGCTTCTCCCTCTGTGAAGTGGCCTCCCGCCGGTGGCTCTGCTCCTCGGGGCGCTGCGGGCACTGCTTCGCTCTCCTCCCAGGGACACGGGGCGGCGGGATGGCACGGCGCAGGACGGGGCCGGTGGGGACCGGGGACTCCATCACAATATCCGTGGGGCCGATCTGTCGTTGGTGACGGTCCTCCGCAGGCGCACCCCGCGCCGGATGGCCACCAGCATGTCTTCGGCCGGGGGGTCCATGGAGGCCGCTGGCGGTGGAGTAGGCGTCTCCTCACCGGGGCCGGGGCCCGACAGCGCCGTAGGGAAGGGGAACTGGCCTTCACCTAGGGCATGGGCACTGGCCACCAGCTCGCCGATCTTCTCCACCAAGCTGTGCCGGTTGGCGGCCAGCTGTTGGTCCTCCTCTTCCTCAGCGGAGAGGTGCTGGCTGGCCCCGGAGTAGACGGAGATCTCCATGACGTTGCTGCCCCAGGCGGTGTTGGGGAGGCTCAGCCGTTTGGGCGAAGCTTTGGCAAAATCCATGGTGCCCGGAGAGGCGTCATCGGCATAAAACACACACTCTTCGCTGCCAACCCGCGTGGGGCCGGTGTAGCTGGGGGAGTCGGGCACCGTGGGAGTCTTCACAGGGACGATGGGGGGCCGGATGGGGATGGGGCCTGCGTTGGAGAGGGTGCGGCGGACCGAGGGCTTGGTGGAAGGCGTGCGGCGGATGGTGGCAACCCCCGGCGTGGTGCCCGCCGGCAGGTTGGTGCCTGTAGGCAGCCCAGCGGTGGAGGCAGGACGCTTGGTCTGGATCATGCGCCGGTAGTTCTGGGCGATGTTGCTGTTGCGCGGGATGGTGGAGGACTTGTCGAACTCGCTCTGGGGGTCGCACTCCACGTCACCATTCACAGAATAGCAGTCGTAGTCAGAGCCTGTGGAGGGGGAGGCCAGTCAGCATGGCGGAGTGGGACGGTGGCAGCCCACCTGCCACTGGCCAGCCCAACTACTGAGATGACCACAACCAAACTGAACCATCACTGCTGCAACATGACCACAACCTACCTCAATCGCCATCACAACACAATCCCTGTCAAGCCCAAACATCACCACTGCAGCATGATCCCAGTCAGCCCCAGCCATCACCATCACAGTGAAAGCCCAGCTGACCCCAGCTGTCACCAGTGCATGATAACAGCCCATCTCAGCTGTTATTGTCACAGTGTGATCACAATCACCCTAACCACTGCCATCACAGTGTGATCACAAGCATAACCATCACCACTGCAACACAATTCCAACCAGTCCCAACCACCGCTATCATGTGAGCACAGCCAAAACCAACCACCACCACAGTGTGATCACATCCATCACCATAAGAACACAGTTACACCCAACCACAACTGTTTCCATGGCTACTTTATCTCCAACCACCACATGCGACGCTAACCCAACTCTCTGGTGCTGAATCACCACACACAAACACATTGCCACGAATTGCCACTTCACACACTGCATGGTGCTACCACGGGAGGACACTGCATGGCACCATGGGAGCCACCATGGCACACACGGCACAGTCACAGCCACCACTGTCAACAGTCAGAACTGCTCCAGCAGCTGGTCTCCCGCACCATGCGTGGCTCCACCAACGCTCCAAGTAATCGTGAGGTGTTCATGGTTTTGTGACACACCTCAGCATGCGCAGTCATTACATCCAACCATCCTTATCCCAAACAGCCCATGCGCTGCAACCACAGCCTGGTCCTACAACACTCAGCACAGGCCCTAGTGCTGCCCAAGCATCCAGGACCACAGAATCACAGTAGGTTTAAGGTTGGAAGGGACCTCTAGAGATCATCTAGTCCAACCTTCCTGGTCCAGCACGGACATCCAGAGCATGTGGCACAGGGTGAGATCTAGGCAGATTTGAAGACCTCCAGAGAAGGAAACTCCACAACCTCCCTGGGCAGCCTGTTCCAGGGCTCTGTCACTCTCACAGTAAAAAAGTTCCTCCTCACATGGAGATGGCACTGTCTGTGTTGCAGCTTGCACCCATTATCCCTTGTCCTGTCACTGGCCACCACAGCTTCTTCAGCAGCACATGTCCAAGTTGCTCAGCAGGCAGCCTCATGAGTCACACGACAGGCCCAAACCTTCCACCTCATCCCACACAACCAAAATAACGTGCTCTGTGCTGCAACCATTGGCTCACAACATCATCAACAGCCTGGCATCTGCACAGGAAACAAGGGCAGGGCCAGGGCACCAGTGGTTCATGGGGCAGATGTTGATCACAACACAGTGGAAACATCCACAGGGAGCCAGCGGAGAAGTCAGCACGTCTCTGTGCCAACGTGCAGTGTGGGAGGACGGGCACAGCATCATGTTAGACCCAAGGGCATCAATAACATCACGTGGGGATGTGCTCTCACCACCCCAAAGGGCTCTCACTACACTCTACCCTGGCGCCTCCTTTCCCACTGGCAGCGAGTCAGGCCCGCGGCACCGCTACCTTGGGAAGGGATGGTGTCCTCGGAGCAGGACGGGGTGGTGGTCTGTGTGCTGTAGCCGCTGGAATACTGCAGTGAGTCACGGCTGCTCTTCTGGTGCTCCAGGCTCAGCCCCCGGGTCAAGACCATGGCCAGGTCGCTGGCGGCGGGGGACACCTCCTCGCCGTGCTGTGGCAGGAGAGGAGTCATCCATGAGCACCCCAATGAGCCGGCCGTGCCACGGCGGCGGCCTCAGCCACCCACAGTGCCATGTGGTGACTGTCTTTGGCGCTCACCCAAAGTCACCTCACCTTGGCAGCGATGGTGGCTGGTGACATGCGGGGCCTGGGAGCTTCCTCGACGCTGATGCCCGGGTACGCCATGGCAGCTGAGGCCATCTCAGCTTCCCGCAGGTGCTCGACGCGGTCCTTGCGTCTCTGCAGGATGCTCACCACGGGCTGCTCGTAGGGGCTGGCTTTGGACCAATCCTGCCAACGGAACCGGGCAGTGGCCGGTGAAGACGGAGTGCCAGGATGGGAGGAGAGAGGTGGGGATGGGGACGTGTGAGGGGGCACCAACGGGGTGAGCCCTGCTCCAGGGACCGGGATGCTGGGCGGGTGGATGGAAGCAGGGAGGGCAAGAGAGGAAGAGGAGGGCCTCGCTGAGGAAGACTCGGCCTCCTCACCGGCTGCCCTGCGGGCGAGCTCACCGAGGTGGGGGAGCTGCACTCGCTAACCGACTGGCAGGTCTCCGAGGCCTCCGAGGACGCCGAGCTGGAGGACTTCTGCCGTGCCCGCCGGCCCCAGAGTGGCAGCGAGTTGCACACGCACAGAGAAGGGAGAGAAGAGAGCTGGTTAAGAAGCTGGCAGCATGCAGCAGGCGCTGGGGACATGCAGCGCGGTGGCCCTCACGCCGGGTTAGAGGCTGCGGGTGCAGCAGCATGCACACGTTCCCCCCCTCAAACACAGCGCACCGCTGCCCTCTGCTCATGCACCTCGCATGCCACCCTCCCGCCCATGTGCACAGGGGCGACGAGCAGGATTTGCCCCCTTTCTGCCCCAGAAATGGGGATGTGTGCCCAGCGGTCGTGAGGAAGGTGCCTTGGCTTTGTCAGCCCCGCAAGGTCCCTTGCGAGGTGTTGGCTGTGAAGCGGGGTTCTTGGGGCTCTGTTTTGGGGCAGAGGCTGGATTTGAGGCTCGCTGCTGCACACAGGGGATGTGGACACAGGCACAGGCAGTCAGCAGCTGGGCACGCCGGGCACAAGCGACGTTAACTGGGGCTAGAGCTGACGACCAGCATCTCCAACAGCATCTTGGCTGGCACCAAGGATCTGCCAGGCGGATGCAGGGCCGAGAGTTGCCTTGGCAAGGGAGCAGCATGAAGTGGCCTCTGGTTCATTGTGGGGCTCGCAGGATTGAGAAATGCCCTGTTTCCTGACCCAATACCCCGTTTCCTGACTGAGGGGTGAATGGTGACCCCCCTCCCTAGGGGAACAGGCAGGCCTGAGCCGGGTAGCCATCCCACCTGTGTTTTTCTCCCCTGTGATGTTGTTGCCCACCTGGAAACATGCCCAGGGGTATCACAGACACCCCACCGGACAGGATCCCTGCATCTCACCTGCTCCTTTTACAGAGGGGGAAACGGAGGCACCAAGGGGAGTTGTGTCAGTCGGTGCCTGGCATCTGGTCCCTTCTCTCTTACCTGGCTGGTGATGTCCGAGGGCATCGGAGAAGGCGGTTTGGAGTAGGTGGCGTCCTGGGAGATGAAGCCCGAGTCGTGCGAGGAGACACTGGATAGACGTGTGCCCGCGTTGACCGGCTGCGCCAGGCTGCGGTAGCGATAGGTGGAACTTGGTGAGCAAGTTTGGGACCCGCCGGACCACGGGATGCCACCTTTGGCACCGCTCACGCTGCTGGGGTGGGCATGGGGGGGAACGGTGGCGGGGGGGGACGGCGGGAGAGATGATGCAAAGGAAGGAAAAGAGAGTTTAAGACAGAGGTCGGCTCCGTGGTTTCGTCTGGGAGAGGAGCCAAGCAACGAGGCAGGGCTGGCCAGCGCGTCCCCCATGCAGTCCCCCCGTCCCAGACCAAGACTGATGCTTCTCTGGGTGGGAAAACCAGGGCACCCGGCGCCCACAACGTCCCCATCCCTGCCAGAGCTCCCCACCTGCCTGAGCGGCAGGGGAGGAACAGGTTGGGCAACAGGGGACCGTCCCTTACTGTGGATGTCCCCTGGGATGCATGGGGACGTGCCAACCCCACTGCTTCCCCAGCTGAGACCTGTTTGCTGGTGTTGCTGGAACCAGCTGGGCACGTGGCCTCTTGGAGGCTGAGGACCATCAGCTAAGCATCTCCCAGTGCCATGAGCATCACAAATGAAGGGCTTGCTGGAGGAGCTGAGCCCGGCTGCAGGCTGCTCGGAGGACATGTGTCTGCATCCCTGGCCCTGGCCCACGTCCCTTGCACGAGCAGCACACCACAGACGGTGGGATGGGCAGCTGGAGTCCCGAGGCCCCAACACACCTGCACATGCTGGACTTGCGGGAGCTGGAGCTGCTGGGAGAGGACGGGGGTGTCTGGTAAGACCAGCTGTAGTCTGAGCCCTTCAGGTCCTTGATGACCTGCAGTAGGGAGGCCCAGGGTGAATGCTGGCCAAAGGCCCGTGTCATCCCCTGTTTGTGGGGCTGGCGGTGGCCCCAGGACTCACCTGCTCGCTGGCAGGGGGCAGCTTGTGGGGCTCGGCCGTGAGCACCACCAGGTCGTCAATGATGCCCTGCAGGTGAGTGATCTCTCCCAGCATGGTGATCTCGCCATTCTGGAGGTGGTGGGAGGCATCAGGGCCCAGATCCTGGGCACCTCGTGCCTTCCAACTCCACTCTGCCTAGCTGGAAGACCCTCAGCCCCCCATGCTCCAAGGGCATGGATGGGGTCTCCAGGCTGGTGGTGCATCTCAGAGGGCTCCCGAGCTCCATGCAAGCAGCCAGGAAGGCAGCGCCCAGCCGGGATGCCGGCACTTACCACCACGGGCTGCAGGAAGGTGATGAAGGTGCAGAAGCGGCCCCGCTCCTCGATGAGTGCCTTGCGCACTGCCTGCTTCTCCGTCTCCTCCAGCAGCAGGTACATGTCATTGACGTCCTGCAGCGCATTGTCCAGCTGGGGCTGCAGGTCCCCCTTGCCTGCGAGCGAGCGGAGAGAGCCCAGAGGCATCGAGCGAGGCCCGTGGCAGCTTCTCCCACCACCCCCCGTCCCTGGCATTGGCACCAAGGGCCCTTCTGGGTGCCGCCAAGGGACCTTTCCCACAGGAGACAGATGGACAAGCGGAGCAGGGCATGGAGCCACCAGGGCAGAGGGGCTGTGGGGAGGCTGCGAGCGGACGTGGGGCGGTGGAGGGGCGCCTGGGGAGAGGCAGAGGAAGGAAGCAGAGAAGGGGCAGCGGGAGCGCGCGGCCGGGGCGGGCACCGGCGTTGCACTTACCCAGCAGCTCTACGGGGAGGATGTGGAAGGGAGGAAGGAGACAGAGAGACAGAGAAGGAGACAGAGAGAGAGAGAGAGAGAGATCGTGTGAACTGTGGCCCAGCGCTGGTTTCTCCGTGCCCCGGCGCCCTTCCCGCGTGCATTCCCCTCTCCCCGTCCCCGCTCACCTTTGCGGGCCTTTTTCTGGAGCTTGAGGGTGTCAGAGGATTTCTTCTTGATCTCGTGCCGGGCACGCTTGTACTCTGTGAGTGCGGGAGCAACATGAGGCGGGGACACAGCACTCGGCTCCCCCCTGCCCAGCCATCCATCCCCTCCAGGCACCCTCCCGGCCCCAGTGCCATCACCTTTCGCGTGGTCCTTGTCCAGCTGGTTGGCCGTTTTCTTCCAGTCCTCAATCCTGTCCTGCAAAGGGGTGATGAGGCTCTCCATGAGGGCGCTGGAGCAGGGCGAGAGAGGGACAGAGTGACGGTGGGTGCCGGCGGGCAGAGCGGCTCGAGCGCCGGCCAGGCCCTTGGTGTGAGGGTGGCCCCGACCTGTGCCACCCCTGTGCTTACTTGGTGAACTGCCGGAGCTTGGCCTCGATGCTGCGGTGCCTCATGCACATGCGGGTGAGCGCCGAGCCAATGTCGCGAGTGGCCCCTGCGAGGGAAAGGGAGACGTCGCTGAGGCTGGCGGGGACTGGCCCCAAGCCCAGGCCCCTCTCCCGGCTGGATCCTGGGAATCGGAACTCCCCTGGGTGTGCAGGGGTGGCGCTGCGGCGCGCTGGGAAGTGGGAGCTTCCCAGTGAAAACAGCTGCTCATTCTGAAACCTAAGGATGGCCACAGCGCGGCAGTGCTGCAGAGGCTCCGCGGCGCCGGCAGGGCCCGGCAGAGGCAGGGAGGCGGCCAGCGAGGCCTCCCGTGGCGTGGGAATGATATTGTGCCCTTGGTTCTCCCAAACAGTCCGAGTGGGAACTCCCTTCGATTCCCCCATCCTAGAGCTGGCTGTCCTGGAGCACCAAAGGAAGGTGACATGGTCTCAGGACCCCCATCCCTGCTTTCCATGGCACCTCCTGGCCCCCAACCAACCACCCCATCCCCGCTGACATCCCCATCAGTGGGGCCACACCGGACACCTGGGCCCTTTCTCCCTGGTGCCAGAGCCACTCCTGTTCCCTTGCTCAGGGTAGTCTCTTAATCCAGCTCCTAATGCTCTTATTCCGGATCCTCTGGCTCCTAATCCAATCCCCCCGCTCCCACCCCACGCGCTCATACATGTAGGTGGCCAAGCGGCTATCGAGCGCCTGTCGGAAAACACCCTGGAGCGGAAAGATGGGGGGGAGGCAGGGCCAGGGCTCAATGTGGATAACCCCCCTTGGCATCTGCATCCGGCATCATCCTTGCACCAGGATGTGCAGAGCCAGGGGGAGCCTGGCTTCCTGACTCAGTTTCCCCGAGAAACCTCAGGGAAAAGCTGAGCACTCTCGGTGGCCTCAGGATGCAGTTCCTGCCTTCCCGGCTCCCGGCCAAGGCAACCGGCTGGTAAAATACAGCAGCCTCCACCTGCTCCCTCCGCCTGGCGCCGGGGCTGCGCCAGGCAGGGAGCATCCCTGGTGGGTACCACGTCCTTCCCAGCCACAGAGCTGCCGCCTGGGCTGCTCTGCTGTCGATCTCCTGGCTTTGGACGCCAGATGTTGCCCGCTGCCCAGGGTGGAGGCTGCAGCGCCAGGGAGGCGCTGGCAGCGGTGGCAGCCGGCCAGGCGCCCCGGGCAGCCGAGGGGAACCGGGGGAGCCCTAATCCGTGCAGTGCAGTGGGCTAGTGTGTTGGGAGGAGGCAGCTGATCCCTGCTCAAGCTGCCTCCTCCTCCTCCTGCGCAGCTCCAGATGGCCTGCATGCCACGAGTCTGCAAAACAGCCCGGGACCATCTGCTTGGCAGGAGCCGGGAGGTGGGAAGCGGGCGCCTCGCTGCCAGGGTGGGAGCGGGCGCCTCGGTGAGGCTGCCATGGCCCCTGTGCCCGCAGCCGCTGTCAGGGCTGAGCCGCAGCCCATGCTGCCAAAAATCCCCGGCGGCAGCGGTGGCCGCGGTCCCACGAAGGCAGAAAGTCCCCCCCTCCGGTAAGGGTCGTGCTGGAGGGCGGCACGGGAATGCTAGGGACAAGCAGAGGCCATACTCCCAAGCTCAGCTCTGCTCACAACCATCTCCTTGCAGCTCTGCCCTCCCGCCTGCCTGGAGCACGAGGGCTAGCAGTGGCACCCAGGTGCTCCTGCCCACTTGGCCTGACCTGGCGAGGACTGGCTGCCATGCGGGTGTTCCGGGGGGCCCCCCCTCCCTGCTGACCTCTTTTCCGCCCCGCAATCCCGCTTTGCTCGCTGCCTGCTCGTCAATCTCCTGTAATCGTGGCGGGCAGCTGCCCACGGCTTCCCCTAATGCCCGTGGGCCTCGCGGGGCAATGTGTGGCTGGGTGGCGAGGCCAGCAAGGCCTGGGGGCTTCCAGCAGGACCTACCTCGGGTGTTGGTGGCCATGTCAGCCACTTTCTGGAAGGCATCGAGGAAGGCAACGGCGGCCAGCACTGTAGTCCTGGGGTGGAAAGAGGGGGACAGCGCTGAGCCAGGACGTCCACGAGTGGCATGGGCCCCAGCGCAGCATCGATGGCCACTCACCTGAGCTGGGAGTGCAGTTTGGTCGCCTTGGAGTTGAAGTCCTCCCAGATGGGGTAAGAGCTCTGGAAGGAGGGAAGGAAGGAGTGAGGCCAACGGAGGCGGTCATCTCCGAGCTCCTCGCCACTGGCACCCCCGTGGCAGGCAAATTCCCCCTGCTGAGGCACGTGGGGCTACCAAGTACGGCCAGATGGCAGCCAGAGATGGCTGATCACCAGGACATCCCACCAGGCCCCTGCAGACCTTAACATTGTGTGCCAAGGGCAACATCATGCCCCTGGGCATATATAGGGCAGCCCATGTGGATTCTCTGATGGCCAATAACCGGCACCTGCTGGCACACAGGTGGGGAAACTGAGGCAGGTGACGTGCGGAGGGCTGCAGCCATCAGCACGGGGAGGGGGCTGGGGGGAGAAGGCTGGTCCTTGGCTCACACCACAAGCCCAGTTCCTACTGCCAGGATCAGATGGTGAAATCCAGCCCAAATGGGAGAATAAGGAAAGCTGCTCATGAGCAACCCCAGCCGGTTTGCTCAGGTCGTCTCTGCCCAGCAATCAGGGCCCCCAAAGCCCTGATGTCGCCAAGATGTCCCTGCTCTCCACCTCACAAACCAGTGCCCCCCACAGGCAGTGGGTGAAGCTTTTGGGGCGATGAAGAAGTACCCAAGGACCAAGCGGGGCTGAAGGGCAGGTCGGGGCTCTCAAATCCTTCATGGGACTGTTGTGGGCTTGGAGATGCTGCTCATTTGTCCTGTGTACAGGGAACAGAGATGGGTGCCAGATAGACCATCCCAATGCTGCCTCTGCAAGGTCATCCTGGCAGGACCATCTGGATGCCACTATGGTGTTGCCGTCCTGGCAAGGCCATCCCAGCAAGGCCGGTCCCAGCGAGGCTAATCTCGGTGCTATCCCAACAAGGCCATTTCCAGGGTGACATTCCCATGTCCATTCCCATCGTGGTACAGTCCCAGTGAGGCCAGTCCCAGCTATGTCCTGGTGAGATCATCTCCGCAAGGCCGATCCAGGTGCCACCTCAATGAGGTCGATCCTGGCACCACCACTTTGGTGCCATCCCACTGGCGCCGTCCCTGCGAGGCCCCACTGGCATTGTCCCCCTTTAGTGGCAACATGCGGGGTGTGTTCCAAGGACGAGGCATGGATCTGCCTCCAGATCCAGAAGGCTGCACGCTGGCATCTCCTGCTGCCCCAGGGGGCAAATTCCTCTGTTGTGGATGATGATGTTCCTCAGGGAGAGGGACTGGAGGACAAGGACGTGCCAAGGTCGTGGTTGCATTGACAGCATGAGAGGCACAGGTACCCAGCGGGCTCCAGCCCAGATCCTCCTGGCGGAGGCCACAGGGTGCCAAAAAGCCACCGGAGACTGACCCGCGTGCTAGGCCATGCGCATCGCTGTGCTGTCCTGCAGCAGCCGGGTATTTTCGCTCCTGACTGTGATCGGTTGTGAATGAGAGCGGAGGGAGGTCATCAAAACGTCACTTCTAGGGAGTGAGGGCACCCCCCAGCCAGAGGCAAAGCCTTCGGCCTCACGCGCTCCTGGCAGGCGGCTCAGGGATATGCCACGTGCTGGGGGGTGCAGCACCCTCACCCTGTCAGCCTCCACCACGCTGCGCCTCCCCTGAGCAGGAAAACACCCCCAGAGCCTTTTTTCCCCCGCTCTGAGTGAAAAACATTTTGATACATATATATAAACAGAAAGAAATCAATGCAGGTCTTCCCACCGCAGAAAGCTTCAGGCTGGGCTGCGGGGTCAGGGCTGCGGCAGGGAGGTCGGGAGCGCGCAGCGTGCGAGCAGTGAGTGGTACCGGGGCTGATGGCACCTTTCCTATTTATCTTTATTTTTATTCCTGGGCTCTGCGCTGGCTGGCTCGAGCCCTGGGGCTGCTCCCTCCTGCGCCTCCTCCGGCTCAGTGCGGTATGTAGCAGAGAGACCCCTGTCCCTGCCGAGCATCCTTGGCACCTCCATCCCCGCCTCCGTTTCAAGGGCACCAGCAGGTGCCAGCGGGCGCCTGTGCTGCTCTTGCCACCCATCACCACCCTGAGCATCCCTGGGTCCTGTGGACGTGGCCCTTTTCCCTCTGCCTCCAGACCGGCTCTCCTGGACCTGCCACCTCCTCCCCACTCTCATCAGGGCACTGGGGCCCAGAGCCACCCAGGGGCTTCCCGGACAGGGGGTGCCACCCCAGGGTGCAGCATCTGTAGCACTCGGCACCCTGGGCCTCCCTGGGCGCGTGCCACCCTGCGACTGCCAGCACCCAGTGGCCAGAAAAAACTCGGATTTTCCCACTCGGATTTTCCCACTCGAGGGCTTCTCTCCCCGCAGCGCCGTGCCAGAGCTCTGCTGCTCCAGCATCGCGTCTAGCCCGACCGCCCGCCTCCAAAGGGGTTAATCTCCTTCCCGGCTCGGCTTTTATTTTTTTTCTCCCCCTCCCCTGCTCGAGCAATGACAGCATTGTCTGGACTGGCTGCAGCAAGGAGCCGGAGGAAGAGGAGGCGGAGGAGGCGGAGGAAGAGGAGGAGGAAGAGCGCTTAGCCTCCCGGAGCGAATGTGGCCGGGAGCCGGCGAGCCCCGGGGCAAGGCTGCCAGCGCTGCCCCCCAAGCCCCTCCCTGCCACGGGCTGCCCGGCCACGGCCCCCCGCCAGGAAAATGCCCCTGGCCCTTCTGCTTTCTTTTCTTTTCTTTTCCTTTTTCTTTTCTTCTTTTTTTTTTTCCCCTCCTATTTCAGTCAGAACCAAAACAAGGGAGGGAAAAATCGCTGTTTTTAACGGCGGCCCCATCCTGCGCCTGGGGCTGGATGCAGCAGGGTGCGGAGCGGGGCCCGGAGCCCAGCGCCCTCGTTGCTCGCTGCGAAGGGGCAGAGCGATGCCAGGAGGGTCGCGAGAGCCGCCGCGGTGCCCGCTGCGCCCACTGCCAGCCCTGGCACCCAGCTGCGGTGCCCAACGCAGAGCTGCTCCCCGCCGCGGCATCCCGGCACGGGGCCGGTGCGGGGCTCCGCTACGCGACGTGGGGCTCACGGGGGGGCTCCGGTACCCGCTGCGGGGCTGACGCAGGGCTCCCGTGTCCGACGCGGGGGCTCCCGTAGCCCAGCGCCGGCTCCCGCTCCCGCAGCGCGGGGCCGATTCCCGATGCGAGTCCCCCCACGGAGGGCTCCAAACGCCGCGCGGGGGGCAGAGCCCCGTGCCGGGCTGCGGGCACTCGCCCCGCTCCCGCTGCTACTCCCCGCCGCGCTGCCGCTCCCGGCAGAGGTTTATTCTCGGCCGCCGCTGTCACGGCGGATTTGGCGGCGGCTTGCGGGGCTCCTACCTTCATGTCGTTGATGATGGCCTGGAAAAGGCCGCCGAGGGCGCCGCACTCCTTCTCCGCCGTGTCCATGGCGGCGCTGCGGCAGCCCGGGCCGGGCGGCGGTTGCGGCGCGAGCGGGAACCGCCTCAGCGCGAGATGGCGCCCGGCGGCCAGGGCAGAGCGGCGGGTCTGACCCGCGCAGGGACGGGGAGGAGGGACCAGAGCTACGCCCAGGTGCTCGAAATGCCCGTTTTGTTTCTGTCTGCTCAAGGAGCATCCTGTCAGGATCCATCCATCATCGGGATTAAAGAAATGACGGGTCCATTTAAAATGAAGCCATGTAATTCATCTAAGTGGCCTCGCAGCTGTAGCTGGCAGGATCTGCAAGGGGTCGTGGGCCACTCCCCAGTAGGTGATTTGGAGAATAGTAACTAAAAACACTGATTTCGTGTCACTTAGCAGCAAGCTGTACATGCATGATCTCTGCTAGAACCACACTTTACCTCAAAAACTGAAGGGTGAAAAAGTGGCTCTGAATTAGAGAGCTGAATAGTAATAGTAGAGCTGAAAAATGAGGATTTCATATCCATCAATAAAGAAAGGGGCTGCAGGTGTGAGCAACCAGCACAGACTGTGCTCGGCCGGGCTCTTCAATCAAAATTCAAAGCTTTGGAAATTGTGAAACACGGAGAGCAAAGTGTGAGCTCAGTGAAATGGCTTTAGACTTGCACAAAAAGAGAATTCACATCAATGAGCCATAAAGTAAGAAATTCTCGCGTCTTTCTCATGTTTGGCACTGGCAGGAGACAGCAAATGAGGCTATGTTTACTTCAAATATTCTAAGTACTATTGTTCAGTGCAAGGAAGTTCAGTAGTTTTCCACTGTCTAAAACCATGACAAGACAAAAGATTTGCTACAGAAATTTGGCTTATTTCCTTTAAAAAAAAAAAAATTTCCTCAGGTAATTTAGGGCCACAAACTCTGGGAGGCACAGTCCTTCACTCTGCGATTTATAACTAGAGGAATACCACGGCCATTAAAACCTGCAGAAACATATCCCTCTAGTGGTAGGAGCCTGTCAGATAAATAGACTAATCTTTCCACTTTTTTTTCTCCCTCAAAATAGTATAGAAAAAGAACTTAAGAGCTTTGAAATTGTACATTTTTATTATTATTATTCCAAAACATCTTAGAGGCTTTTATGATACCCTAAATACTAACATCTTGGAACTCTCTTACATGGTCTTTCTCTATACTACATATATTTGGAGGACAAGAGTTTTGAAATTTTCATCTTGATATTAAGACTTATTTCATGTATCTACTAAAAATTGAAATGACACAGCAGAATACCTGTTTACCTAACAGCTCTTATCCATTAAAAAAAAATGCAGTTCTCTCCATCTTGATCCTTGTTTTTCAAACCTCGAGCGATCCTTTTGTAATAGCCTCTGTATTAGGTCTCTACGAGGCATAATAAACCTCACCTTATTATGCTTGTTACAGGAAGAAAACTGTCCATTTAACAACAGTATCAAAAATAGATACACATAATTTACTAAGGAAATATTTAATTTCATATTTCTCCACTTTGACTCTTCCCAATAATGAAGCAAGTTCTACATGTTAGACTACAGATTTTAGAACTAAGAACTGCAGGATGTTTTCAATAGTATGCAAAAGACATTCACAAAATCCTTAACCAAATTTATATCCACTGAATACTCTTAGAGTTTAGAATTTCTTCATTTTCTTTTGAGTTCTACAGTGATAGTATAAATCATAACTGCTATAAGTTTAGGCAAGTGCTTCTGTCTTAACTGAGCCTTCTCAAAGCACAGATAATAGCTGACATAATAAAATCAAAAGCTCATTAAAAATTAAAGACAATCCTCCCTAGAACTACTAGACATGCATTTCTCCAAGTCACCTGATACTCATTTTTAAAACCAAATGAGCTAAGTACCTCTCAGCACAATTTCTCTATCGCATGTTACAGAGTACTGCCTTTGTTTAAGCCTGCCTCAATGAAGACACTTTCTCCCATGAAGGGAGTACCTAGCTCCACTTTAGATCTGTTAGAAATGGAAGTATTATATGAAATGGCCAGGTTAAGTATTTAAAAATCACCTGGGGGGGAGGGGAGGGGGAAAGCCTTACAGTGCTTGTTGCTTAAAAGTTTGGGTACAAGAAATCACATGATGGATACTAACATTATCAAGTTGCTTCACACAGATTAGGCCACCCATCTATTTTGATACTCTGGGGAAAAGGAAATCACTGCTACCTGAGGCCTTTTCTCCAATTTATAAGTTTAACAGCTGTACTCACTTAGCTGCCACAGCTTCTTTCAAATAACTGAAATCAACAAAAAAAGTTTTATTTTTATTTAATTCAGTGAACAACAGGATGCATATTGCATAATTCAGTCACAATTTGTTGGTATGCACTTAAAACTCTGCATACTGTCTTAGGACTTCTTAGTTGTCAGGTGTGGATTTGAAAGAATCGTCGGTAAGATTTTTATCAGGTGTTTCGTAATGATACCAAGGTCCATCTCCCCTTGCCCTCATCAGTCTGCGTGCCTCCAATGTCATCAGCCTTCAGAAAAAAACAAGAGTCAGTGAACATATAGATTTTTTTTTTGACAACAATGCTTAGCAGTAACAGTAGACTGCTGACAACAGCAGTAAATTTAGCATCTGCATTTGTAAGTACTACCTAAACATACATAGTAACAAAACATGAAGAGTTCAACTAGAACATGAAATAATACATCCTTCTGTTTCTTCTTCTTTTTTTTCCCCCCCAAAGAAACCATTTCACAAAACAGTAATAAAAGGATCTGCAGAACATCTGTCAGTTTCTTGCTTAGCAAATGGGTTTCTGACACAGCTCTCAGCCAAAAATAAACAGGTGACGGGAAAACAAAAACTGATCATGATGGTAGCTGGACCTACTTGATCTTGGTTCCAAAAGCAGCATTTCAATAAACTTAAACGTGGAGTAGCTGAGGCACAGGAGCTCTCCATTTCCTGATTTACAACCACAGAGTCACAACTGTACAAACATGAACTGTTCTGGAGAGGCACTGTTGTTCTGAAGGACTGCCCCTGGGTTGCTCCAGTTCTGGTAATGTCACTACCAGGAAAGTAGGGACTCCAAAACACCAACAGACAACAGGCTTCAACACCAGACAGCGCAGCTAGTAGTCAGGTCAAGTGAGGCTTGACAAGCAGGTACATTATGTCAGCAACCAACTACGCATTTTAAGCAAAATACAACTGTGAACCATGGCATATATCTGCTTTTAAAATCTTCTTAACCCTACCTCATTTCAGCTTTCTTGGCTTCAACATCAAGCAGAGCCATGCATTTCTCATAATCTTTTTCAGGAGGGTCAAGGACGTAACGAGCTATCCAACGACTTATAGGATGCTAGCAAATATAAAAGCATAGATTATTCACATAATTCCCAAGTACAATGTTATTATGCATAAATCACATTGCACGTTTCCAATCCCAAACACACTATCAACTCCAACTACTGCTATTCAGATGATTACAGTAAAACTAAATACATACTCATCTTTTTATAAGACCATAATCCTTAAAATTTATATTTAACTTGGTTATTTTGATACCAAGATAATCTGTAGAATATTCTGTAGCAAAATTAAAAACAAGTTAATGGAGGAGATATAATGTATTTTGATTTTAATGAAATTAAGTTCCTTGAACTGCCACAAGAGGATATGGCCATCCCTATTATCTCACTCCACATGCTTTCTTCCCCAAACTAGTTGGGAAAAAAAGCTATTTCTGCTAAAAGTTACACTCACTTTGTAGTACTCCCAGTAGTCTGGAACATAACCTTCAGGAATCTCTGCAAGCTCAGCTTCACCTGACAGGTAAAAGAGTAGATGAACATTTCACATAAGTAATCTTCAAAATACTACCTATTCCTCCTTCCACATAAAAAAAAAAAAAGAAAACCCTTCCACATGGAGAGGGTTCCCTCCAATAGAATTCTCTTCAGAAAAAATGCACTTCTGATTTTTTCCAGGTATATCACATTAGCTCACAGATTTTAAAATTACACAACGAAAGGGTGAAATTCTGCAACTATGCAGAAGAAATAACTAAGATTAAGTCCACACAAATGCCCATTTAAAATATGAAAGCATCCTTTTCTATAATCTCTCAACTAAATCCATTCAATAGTAATTATTACAGTACTACATTTAAAACAAAGATTACTAGGCTTTTGAAATTATTATTTTGGGGTAACTAACAACACACAATACATGCAGAATTCTTATAGAAATATGTAAAACCAGGTAGAGACACCTCCTTATTGGAATCCAGCAGAACCATTCACTAATCCTAAATGTTCAGAAAAAATAGAGCACTCATTTGAATTTCCCAATTTTTTAAAAAAAAGCTTTTACAAAAATCAACAGGCAAACAAAAACAAAGAAACTGAGAATATTCTCTATTTATTGACATAACCTCTTTCATGATCTTCTAAAGAGCAAACCATAGAAGAGCTGGATTTTCTACCCAGCAAAGTTTCTATTCAGCCACTTAGTAATTTTCCCTGTGTACTTCTGTTAAGCAGACCAGAGCACTCACCTATGAAGATGTTCACGTATGTTATGAGTATTGCCACTGGTAACCCAGTCAAAAGTATATAGAACCTCTGCATGGGGGATTAAAAAAAATAAAAATAAATCAGTAGCCTGACAAAATTAAGGTGAAGTTAGTCAGAAGATTAGGTAAAAACATAGGAATGTAGCGTATAAAGTAATACTGCTCATTAAAACTGATTAACAAGCTCAAACATAGAGACAGCAATGCTGTAGCAGCCCACAGGCCCACTGGGTTCAGCATTTGGGCTTCAAATGAGAGGTCAGCTTCTGAAGACAACCACACGGCAGTGCTTCGCACCAGCGCTGCCCCAGCAAATTGTGATACCGGGTTTCAGCATTTCCCTGTAATACTATAGAATGTAACAGGGATATAATCGCTGGTGCTATAATCACTTCCACACCTGGGAAGGGAAACCCCAGTTGAAGAGAAACAGAAACACCTGCAGACTACACAGACATGAAAGCTCACACCAGTCTCCACCACTTAGCCAATCTTACATCTTTTTACTTCACTTGCCATGATTTCACCACATATGCCAAATAAATCAATGAAACAGCAAATCATTCAGAGGGACGACTGGAAATTCTTGTCTATGTGATAAGCAGCAACCACCTTTTTCATAAACACCCAACCCTACATAATCCGGTGGTGATTTTTTATACCAAATCTAATGCACCCGGTGAACTCACCAAGAGCCTCAGAAACCGGGAATCATAAAAGCTCGTTGCCTTGATAACAAACATTGGCTTCCCGTGGCTGCTGTGCCGGACAGGAGCTGCAGGAGACACCAAGGGCGTTGCGCGGATTCCCGGATTCCCGGATTCCCGGTCCCAGCCCAGCCGAGGCGGGGGGCGCGATGGGGGCCGCACAGAACCGGCAGGTAGCGGCGGGTTCCCCGGCGGTGCTGCCGCTCCCCGCTGCCGCTCCAGGCCGCACGGAGGCTTCTCCCTCCCCGTGCCCACAGCGGCGCCCTGCCCTCCCGCGCGCCCCAAGGTCACCCGCCTGCCCGCGCCCTCCTCCTCCTCCTCCGCCCCGCCGCCGCGGCCCTACCGAGGGTGCCGGGCGGGCGGGCGGGCGCGGCGGGCGGCAGGAGCCGCGCGGTGCCGCCCGCA
>JAVCKT010018954.1:0-10400 GCA_032273925.1 Rhynchotus rufescens | reverse complement strand
GGGGCTGGAAAATCCAGCCCCCCAAATCCTGCTTCCCAGCATGGGCAGCGGCACCTTGGGATCCGTCGGTGATTTCAGGTTGTGGGGCTGGGGAAAGGGGTGTGAAGCGCCAATAGAAACTTCATTCCCTGCGGTTTTACCTTCAAAACTCTCCTAAAAGTTGTTGCATGGAACAGGTGGAATGTGCAGGTTTGGCTGTCCCGTTGCTGTGGTAACACCGCTGGATATACACCATGGATCATCATTTTGTGTGTGCACACATTTAACACAAAAACGTTGCAATCTTCGGAATTCTTGACTCAATATTATGCGTTAATAGCGTGTTCATCCTGCCCCAGCATCCTGCTTCTCATTATTGCTACTTCAAAGACATGATTGAAGCAGAGCTGAAACTTTTCTTCCACTAGGGATTCCAGAGAATTCTTTAATGCGTTTGCATTCTTTAGTATGTATGGTGATTCTGTCATGTTTGCAACTGTTTTGTTCTTTGTCACTAATCTTCGTTGTGAATGGAGTGGATGCAGATGATCCTAATGTCCCTGGAGCTGCTGTCTGAGGGTCTGTGGGTTTTTATCACCAGTAAGAGCCTGTATTAGCTGTTTAGCTTTGAAGTAAATGCAAGAAATGGTATTTGTTCTCAAACTTTGCAGATCCCGTGTCTGTCCTAGGCATTTTTCTTCTCAACATTTCTCTTTTTTTCCAATTCCTTTTCAGGCTCAACTGTATTTCTGTATTTAACAACAAGTGTTAACTTTAATGGAATTTAATTTTCTTTTCCACACTGAGGGGGAATGTTTCTACCTTAGATTATTGCATACCCTTGTATACCTCATGGCCTCAGTTGAGTTTTACCTCTTGCAGGTTCGGGAGTGGAAGAATGAGGGCAGCAAGAGATACATGTGCACGGGGCGGCCCGGCTGGCTGACTGTGTCGCTCCGCGTGGGGAAGTACAAGAAGACTCACAAGAACATCATGATCAACCTCATGGATGTTCTTGAGGTGGACAGCGAAAGACAGGTAACAAACACCCCACAAAGCTGCAGTAAGAATAAGGCTTACGTCTTTTTACTGGCTTTAGAGCTGAAGCAGGGATTAAGTTCTGTAAAAAGCAAGTGATTTCTGTTGAGGAAAAGAATACAAATCCTAGTGTAGAATTGTAAAAAAAATCCCTTGTCTAAGGGATATTTTTATTGTCCTCCTTGGATTAAAGGTTTGCTTGCAGTGTTAAGACTTGGCTGTGCCAGGTGGACCAAGGCTTCCCAGCCTTGGCAATTAAAAAACTGGCTTGGCTTCCTAGCCAAGCAATTAAAAAACAAACAAACAGAAAACCTCTCAAAAAGGCTTTCTCTTTACATGAAGGTCCTCTAGTTCTCTTTAAAACTTGAACTCAGTACTTGAGCTCCTGCTGTCTGGCCAGAGAGGCAGCAATCCAAAACAGGCTCCTGGATTTCTGTAGCAGTCACTGTAGCATCACTACTAAGAGTCTAGTAATATTTTAAACTCAAAAACTGTTTTAAGTTTATTTAAATTAATCATGTTGACCTCGGGTATTTTGCTAAAACTAAAAGGATTTGGGGAAGCTGATCATAAACTTTACACTTGCGTTTTCCTTTTTTTCCTAATGCCTAAACGATTCCTTCATAATCTCCATAAATATAGAGCATCATAAGAACGAGTTTTCAACTCATTTTTTTTCCAAAACAAAACAAAACAACCTTGAACAAACTGAATAAACAAGAACTTCTTGTGTAAGCAAATCCAGTGTTGATTCTCTTAGCTGGGGCTGCCTAGCCTTGCATGGTATTTCAGCCTGTTCTCCCGTGCTGGAGAAAATATTTTTTTTCCTAAGTGCTGTTTATTCCTCACAAAATGTGCTTTGCCACTGGTGACATATGATATATCCAGGGCGTTGGTATCAAATTGTTGAATCAGCAGGATAAACCATATCTATGTACACAAATGCTCAGCTCAAATTTACTGCATGTGAGGGAAAATCTGATTAATGACATTAATGATTAACATATTATGGTTATAAACTGATGTGCACTGTTGTAATAAGTAACTGTGGGAGAACTATGAACAATAAGCCTACCAAATTTCATGGTCTGCAGTAAAGGCTTGCATCATTCTAGTAAAAACAACCCCAAAACACAGCATATGGAATTGTTTAATTTTATGTGCTCAAGTGTGAAAGACCAGATTGATTTGTGTTTCGAGGGACTGAGCAACAAGATGTTGAGGCAGAGGAGGAATCACTAAACAGCTTCCACTATTTTTAGGATTGCTTTGGGGAAAGTAAGTCTCTGAATTCTGCTAACAGATGGAAGCACAATCCAGTTATCTATATTTTGTCACCTTAAATGCTGAACATTTAATTTATCTTGGGGAGACTTGGGTTTGAGTTTTGATATTTTGTTTTTTTTCATTTTAGATTGTCCGTGTGGAACCTTTGGTCACCATGGGTCAGCTGACTGCACACCTAAATCCTATGGGCTGGACTATTCCTGTGGTACCAGAACTTGATGACCTGACAGTAGGTAAGGGTTGTTACGGTGACAAGAAACTGAGTCCACATTTTTGGTGTTTTGGAGGTTTTTTGTTTTGTTTTTGTTTTTCATGCAGCAACACATTGCATTATTTAAAAGGTTCCTAAAGGATTCCTTGGAACTTTATATTCTATTATGTCATTTATGCTATAAGCACTTCCCTTTTGTTAAATAGCCTTAAAAGCCACACATAGAGCTTCAAAATGAAATTTTGTTCTCTTAAACAGCATTCATCTTGAAATGTGTCTCTTGATTTGCTGTGTGCTCTCTTGATAAGGTGGGCTGATCATGGGAACAGGCATTGAGTCTTCATCCCACATCTATGGTCTTTTTCAACATACCTGTGTGGCCTATGAACTTGTCCTCGCTGACGGAAGCCTTGTGAGATGCTCACCAGTAAGAGACTATGTTATTTTGCTATCATTTACAATGCATTGACAGTTATCAATATGGACATGTGATTTAGTATGACATACTTTTTTCAGACTGAAAACTCAGACCTATTTTATGCAGTGCCTTGGTCTTGTGGTACTCTGGGGTTCCTGGTTGCAGCAGAAATAAAAATGATTCCTGCCAAGAAATATATAAAATTACACTATGAGCCTGTGAGAGGACTGCAGAAGATTTGTGAAAGGTTTGCTGAAGAGTCTAAGAAGAAGGAGAACAGCTTTGTGGAAGGACTTGTTTACTCTTTGGACGAAGCAGTTATCATGACAGGAGTCCTGACTGATGAAGCTCACTCAAAGAAGGTAACTATTTACTGTGAAAACATCCCCCTCCATGCAGTTTAACTGAAGGTGTTCTATGATATGTAAAAGCAGAATCGTTATATGATCGGAACAATCTTTTATTGTTAGTGTAGGATAAAAAGTTTGGTCTGCCTCTCAGATGATCTTATACTAGGCTTTGACTACCAAAATTAGAATTTTTACAGTGAATCTCTTCAGCTGCTGAGAAATGATTGATTGGTTTGCAATATTCATCATATTTTTGCTCTCTTAATTTGAACTTAATGAGAGGAGAAGCAAGAGAAAGCTGTGTATGTCGTCAAAATAAGGAGAAATAAACACTCCCAAAAAATTCACAGACAGCACAGCATTGATGATTCATGCTAAAGGAATTTCAGGGACTTAGTGTAAAGTATAAAAGTTATTTGTGTTGGCATTTGCTAATGAATATACATTTCCCTTCTTACAGATAAACAAAATTGGGAACTATTACAAGCCATGGTTCTTTAAGCACGTGGAAAAGTACTTGAAAGCTGACAGAACTGGAGTAGAATACATTCCCTCAAGACATTATTACCATAGACATACCCGTAGCATCTTCTGGGAGCTCCAAGTAAGACCTCTTCAGGGTTCAAGTCCACTCTCAGGGTTAAAATAACAGTTGCTTTTTCCCCCCAGAGAAACCTTGTACCTTCTGCCTCTTGGCAACACTAATGTCCTTCAAGGCAGAAAGGATCCAGCTGAGTTCAGGGCAAATATTAAAGCTACATAGCAGGACTAATACAAACATAAAGGCCCTTCTTTATATATGAATATGGAGTATTAACTTTCTAATTTCTGTGTTAGTGCTTTTCTGAGTTCAGACCTTAAGCACATATTTTAAGCCTCCATACCTCTCAAGTGACTTCCAAAGATAGACAATAGAAAAACAGGAATGCAGAATTATGGTTGAAAATAAGCCCCGCCTGAATTCATAAAATATTAGTAAAGTTGGGCCTTGAGATCATTAATTTCATAAATGTATTTGTCGTGCATTAAGGCAGCACTTCAGAACTCAGTGCAATGAGGTACCAAATCTCATTGGTACTGGAGAAATTAATTAGGAACTGACTGTGCAGGGAGTACTTAAAATTTTGCAGCTTTACAGGACTGAAATACCGTCTTTTGTTTCACATAGATATTCTTATGTCACATTTTCTTTCCTGTTTAAAGGATATCATTCCTTTTGGCAATAACCCTATTTTCCGCTACCTGTTTGGCTGGATGGCTCCTCCAAAAATCTCCTTGTTAAAACTGACCCAAGGAGAAGCAATTCGAAAGCTGTATGAGCAACATCACGTTGTGCAAGACATGCTGGTCCCCATGAAGAGCCTGGAAAAATCTATCCAAACCTTCCATGCTGATATTAATGTAAGAACACACATTTTTAGAATGCAGTAAATGTTATGTATAATATGAATGGTGACTACTACTTTTAATAAAGCTCTGCTTGGTCATTATCTTGTGGGAAGTACTGTACTTCCCATTCTGTGATGCGAGGCTGCAGAAGGAATGAACGTAGCTTTCTGAAAAAGGACTAAAGTTACAAGATTAAAATTATAATAGACTAACATAAGACTTTATCATCTAGCAAAGCCTGAACTGATTTTTCATTCAGTTGAAGTAACTGGCTGTCGCAGAACCCAAGCTGTGGCCATGAATTTCTTGTTTTGTTTTTGATCTTGATTATATTGTATTAGCAGAAGTAGAGACTTCCCAGTTCCAATTTTGGACTGAGTTGGAAAAGAGAAACCTCTTTATTCAGGATAAGTATTCAGTTTTTTTTCTTTGAGATATTGTCTTCACTTCAGTTTTAAATGTACTCCATTCAGCTCTTAAGGTATCTAATAGGAGGATGTCATTCGTGGAGAATACTGCACTTCTTTTGAGCATCTTAATTCATTTGCATTGTGCTCGTTAGAAAGTAGATCTAAGAATCATAGCAAGAGAATCGGAAAGGAAGATGCGTGTAAGTTTACATCCTTAAACTGTAACAAAGTCCTCTTAAATCTTTATTTTATTACTTTTATTAATAGATATTTAAATATTTTTCTTGTTTTGTCTTTTGTTTTTTAATAAGTGATAAAGTGCTTTCTTCCCTCTGGCAGGTATACCCTCTCTGGCTGTGTCCTTTCATACTGCCCAATAATCCTGGCATGGTCCACCCAAAAGGGGATGAAGCAGAACTCTACGTGGATATAGGAGCTTATGGGGAGCCCAAAACAAAACATTTTGAAGCCAGGGCTTCGATGAGACAAATGGAGAAGTTTGTCAGAAGTGTTCACGGGTAAGGTTTCTGCTTCTCAGAATAGTAACCATGCAGTGTAGCTTAAAACTGTGTTGTTTAATATACAGTATTAATAAGTAATGTTTTAATACAGTATTAATAAGTACTGTGACAATTTAGCATTTTGATAATTTAGACGTCACCATAACAGAAAGCTGATTTAATTACTGATTTTGCTGTGGCCCTTTTGAAGTGTGGTCGGACTTCACGGCTCGGTTGTGCAAAGAAAGAGGAACCTCTGAGCCCCGGCCCTGCTCTTTGGCAGAAAGAGCCTCTGGCCCGTGCCCAGGGACGGGCACACGGGCTGCTGCGGGCACGGAGGGGCCCTGGCCACGGGTACCACGAAGGGGGCACGAAGGGGCTGCCTGGGGCCGGCAGCACCGAGCGGGCGCTCGTGCCAGGGCCGTGCCTGTCCCGCTGGCCGCGCGCCCTTCCCTGATCCCGCAGGCTCTGAGGAGGTTGGATGGCTTCCCTGGAAGCTGTTCCCTTGGCTGAGGCTCCTTGCAGAGCCGGCAGCGGCTCCCTGTTCCCTCGCTCCCTGCCGCGGCTTCCGAACCCACTTTTCACCACCCACGTTCTCACTAGGTAGGATCACCGAAGGACTGAGGTTATTTACTCACCATCTGCCACGGAGGAACAGTTACAAATTTGTTCCTCAGCAACAGAAAACAGCAGCGTGGTATTCATGCCATGGGTATCATTTATCTGCATTTCTATTTTGACCTACTTCTCATCTCTCAAGGGTTATATTCCCCGTGGCCTATACTAACAGCAGCAAGTCTGCATCGAGATGGTCTGGGGAGCATCAGTGGCTTGCAGCTATAAGTGATCTGCCAGAGAACAAAGCCGCTGAAAGTTCATTTAAAGCTTTCCTTAATTAACTGGAAATTCAGCTTTTTATTTAAAGCTTCTTATTAACAGAGTTTTGTCTGTTCTGCAGCTGTCATTAGGACAGCATTGCAGTTTCATAATCATACACAAGACCAGAGCATTCCTGAAATAGTTTGTGTTTTACTGCTGTACTCTAGTTTAGGTGGAGGGGATAATATAGAAGTGAGGAAGAGTCCACAGCTAATTAATGATTTCATCTGGAAATGGTGCTATGTTGCACTATTTCATTTACAGTGTAAACTTATTTATATTCTTGGTCTGGTCTGAGCTGGAGTTTTTTGTTTTCCCAATTGTATTCTCAACATCCAATTCAAAGACGTTTAAAAGCATCAAAGCAAAAATGAGTGTATCTGTCTTGACTGCCTGGTGAGATGCTGACTAATATGAGAAGCCACAATTGTATCTGTGTACTGTGTAAAAAACATGCAGGAAAAAAAGTCATGAAATTAAAGCTTATGAAGTTAAAACTTTGGAATGGAGGAAAAAGCAAGCAGACTTTCAAAAACAGTTCAAGGGCAGTATAAACTAGAGTGGGAATGTTTGTCTTGGGTATTTAGGTCATGTTTGGTTTTTATCCCGTCCATTGAGACCAGACTCTTGATTTGGAGGAACCTTTAAAGTTCTCCCTCCCTAGACCTACATTTCTATGAACACAAGTTGTTGGAACACATTAGAAAATTTGATTGCAGCTGGTTGGCAAATCTGAATATGAATAAGATTTTTTCTTTTCTGAAATGAATTGTATTCTTTCAGATTTTTTTTTTTTTTTTTTTTTTTTTTTTTTTATTTTATCCCTTTCACTTAGCAGGGCAGTAAAACTAATAGAAGTGCCAATACATTGATGGCTAAGTGTTCTGAACCAAATTTTAAAAGTAATATTTGAGGCAATTGTCTTTCCATCCTCCCCTTCCCCATCAAAAGGGGCCATATGAGTATTCAGCTGTTTTTGTTATGACATGTTACTTCCTTTCAGAAAGAGCATCATGATAGTATTAAATCCCCAAGATACAATTATTTGCATGTCCCAGCATAGTACATACTAGCAGTTATATTTCCTTTTTTTAAAAAAAAAAAGTTTTTGATTTGAATCTTTACTGTTTATAGCCCACGCTTTTTGTGTGTGTGATTGTTCCATTTTGTTTTTGTTCTGTCTGAAATCCTGTGGCACAAGAAATGCTGACCCTCTCGTCTGGCTTTTTTCCCCCTGCAGTTTCCAGATGCTGTATGCGGATTGCTATATGACCCGGGAGGAGTTCTGGGATATGTTTGATGGCTCGCTGTACCATAAGCTGAGGGAGCAAATGAATTGCAAGGATGCCTTTCCAGAAGTGTATGACAAAATCTGCAAAGCTGCGAGGCACTGAGCCTCAATAACCCAACCAAGCAATCAGGGAGAAATAGATTTACCTGTAGCTAGTCAGTATATCCTTAAAAAAAACAACAAAAAGGCTTTATTGCTGTCCAAATAAGCTCATTCTCGCTGATGTTTTAAAGGTATGAACTCCTGCTTTCTGAATTTATGTTTAGTATTCATTAGTATGTTTTTAAACTGCTCTTCCAAACTCAAAGTGATTGTTATTTAAGAAATCTGAAGTGCTAACCTTTGTGTCTTGGATCTGATGTAGTGACATAGGTGAATTCACCTAGTTTCATGGAAAATAGTTGGAAAGGAAGAAAATACGTTACACCAGCTATTTGCTGTAGTTGTATTTAAAATTACTGTTGAAAGTGATGAGGAGGTCACAGAAATAGGTGCCAAAGTTGAAAGAAATGCTAAGAGTATCATGAGGTTGAAAACCTTTGCTTGCAGCACAGTACTATAATCTTCACACTGTACAGTACTCTGTGTATATGGTATATATGGTACTGTACCCCCCAGGCTATCCTCTGCTGTAGGACACTGTAGTCTCAATAGAGCAGCTCAACCCGGCTTGGAAACTGGAGGAATTGTTAGGGAGCTTAAGTGTGAAGAAAACCCTTTTTACTTGTGCCTATCGACCTTGTACTGATCTTGATTACAAGTTGGATATAGGTTTTTAGGGATTTCACATTGGTTTTCTGTCCCAAAATATCAATGCTCTGGCTTCCTAGACTACTGAAGAAATCGCTGCTATTTCATATGGGCAAATACTATTTTTGGTTTTTGCATGTGTCAGTTTATTGGATATTTTTGTTGTGGTTTGGTTTTTTTTGATTGTTTTGTTTTGGGAGGTTTTTGCTTAATTTTAGTGCCTTATAAGTGCTCAGTTGGAGGGAGAAATGGGTCATTTCGGATCATTCCGTCCTGGCCAGCAGCAGAGGGAGGCATGTCCTGCTCTGCCAGTCACAGCCTTTATTATACCCGAGCGCTTGGAGGAAGTGGCCGCGGGTAAGGAAAGCTCCTCTCGTGGACAGAGCTCCTCTCGCAGTGACAATTTTTGTTTTTCACTGGATTAGTTTGATAGTCTGTGTGACAGGTCCCTGCAGAGGGAACCAGCAGTGCCCTTCCGTCCCACGCTGGCGTGAGCAGCCCGGCCACCAGTGCCAGGGTGGAGATGCCTCGACCCTGTAGGCAGAAACCCACCTGAAAACCCCGTCTGGGTCTTGTCCAAGCAGGCCTCGAAATGGGTGCTTTAAACCTTACTGAGCTTGAGGCGGGGAAAAAGGAATGTCCCTGCGGGTTGCGTAGGGAGGAATGTGAGGAGCTCATCGAACAGCTGTCAGAGGGAAGTTTGGGTTTTTTCTTTTTTTATTTGAGTGCTCAACCAATGATTTTATTTATTGATAGATGGATGTTGATGATCCAGATGAAACCAATGATAAAGCAGTAACGAGTAAGCTTGGCCTGTCGCCCGGTGACGTGCGCTGGGCAAACGGGGTGCCAACGGGGTGGCCCCCCAAGCCCTGCGCCCCACAGGGCCGGGCAGCAGAGCAGCGAGGGGAGACACAGCCCGTGCCAGGTTCCCACCCGGAGCCGCTCCGAGCCCGGAGCTGCCGGAGACGCGGGAGCCGGGCACCAGGAGAGCTGGGTCAGTGATCCCGGAGCGTTTGCTCCGCTGCTCCAGGCTAGAAACGGGGCTTGTGACCTGCCTCCCTGCCCCATATAGGGAGCAGGGAGAGAGCAGTTTCCTTGGCCCTGTGGCAAAGCTGTGATTAGAGCAGTGCTTGTGAGATAATCTGCACCGAGCAAGAATTTGGTTAGTTTCTAGAAGGGTAACGGTAAAACAACCAGAGAGATGCAACTGCTTTTACTGAAGCTGTGTATCTACACTTTTGTACTGCTGTTCTCTAGGAATGCACTGTATTTGTTTTCCACTCCTAATTTATCAGCACACTTGGTATGACGTGATTTGGTCCTGTCACTTATGACTATACCAGTCACACACGTGCACACACATAACTGCTGGTGGTCTTGACATTTTTCATTGTATGAGCTGTTTAAAATAAAAATAACCAGTGTACTGTTCCGTGATGTCTTTCAGGGAGTGATTACTTACTTTTAACTTGTTTTTTTAAAAAAACATTTCTTTTCCTGTGCTTGCTGCTTTGTTGGAGGAGGCTCACGGAGAAGAGCTGCATCCCTGAACCCCCTTGAAACTGCAGTTTAGGTACCATAGTCTTGCATTGCTCCAGTCAGATCTTTTTCAGTCCTGACAGGCGCTGCTTTTCCCAATTCCCCCTTTTGTTGCCCAGCAGCTTTGCTGTCTCCCACTCCCATGCACGTCACAGTGTGGGCATTTCCTTCGGAGACCTCCTGCTCTGCTTGCCTTCCTGTTGCAATAATCAGCATTTCTTTAAATCACCCCAGCTTTACCTGTGTTCAATTCTATCCCCCACCAAAGGGTAATTGCAAATTAATTAGCATACTTAATCAGCCATAACTAACATGTAATTACACCTAAATTTAATTACTCCAGCTAGGTCTAAGTG
>JAVCKT010018952.1:0-17104 GCA_032273925.1 Rhynchotus rufescens | reverse complement strand
CAGTCTCAGAGATGTGCTATTCCCTTTGACTTAAAAGAAATTAGAAGAATCTTAACGTGTTAAAATTCAATGTGCATTTATTTTTGTTTTAATTTGCATATAGTTGACATTAATTTAGGCCAAAAATGTGTATGAACAGAAGTTTGAGAAGTTTTGGAAAGATAATACCAGAAGTACTAAAAATCTCTGAAGCAGAAGTGGCTGTTTGTGTGACTGCTTGATTCTAATAAGAGAGGTTTATGTTTTGTGTGAATTTGGGTGGGACAAGTGTTTGAAATTTTGCGTAGTACTTCATTGTACATCAAGTGATTGTTTGTATTCAAGTTCATGAAATTCCCTGATCTCAATTGTGACCTCTTTTGGCCCAGCAGTATCAACAAGGATCTGAATGATGTTAAGAGGTGTGCATGATTAATCAGCTTTTGCCTTGCTTATAGGTATCCAGGTTGGTCTCCATTACAGAATATTCAGGTTTCTCTTCCTAAGCTATTCACTGTTTCTTTGGCAAGTTTTAGTGCATGAACTCAACTTATGATTTCCAGCACTTTTGGATTATTAGTTGTTGAGTCATTGTGCTTTAATAAAAAGATATGCCCTTGTCCTTGTTTTTTTTTTTGATATATAGTAGTTCCTATTTCTAGGTGTTAGAGGTTAATCATATTTTCTGCTTTTGTAAAGACAAATGCAAGGAAGACAGGCAGTAGTGTGGAGCTTTGTGTTAAGATCTGTATTAAATCATTATATTAGATTATTTTTAGTTTAGATATTTGTATAAATATTTTCTTTTAGCATAATAGCATTACTTGGATATGTACCATTATCTGGACTTAAAACCAGAGTTTCAACTTATGATTCAACAATATTGTAAAGAAAAATGCCTGTCTTAGCTGTTGTCTTTCTGATGATGGAAAAGTTTTCAGTAAAATGATGTGGATAGAAAATATGTTGTGTCTTTCTAATAGAATGTGAAATGGTATTGAAGTGTGAGAAGTTATTTTCTCGTGTTGAATTTTGGGATTATATTGCTACTTTGTACCTAATTTTATATACTGTGGAAATAAAGTGGAAAAAATCAATAAATCAGCGAATTGATATCTAAGGATTCCGTACTGAACATACTAGCTAGAAGAATTTTAAATGGAAAAAAAAATAATATTTTATTCCCATGGTTCCATGATTACAGCAAATCAGAGCCCGCAAGAAAGAATCTCTGCAATCTCTTATCACGTGGAGTGGCCTAGTCAGTGTTGGTAGCTAACAAGCCAATTTGTTGGATCACAGATGTTCTGTTAAGCTCTGTTTTGACAGATAAGCTGTTGTCAGATCTCTTGTGAAGTGGGAACACCATGCTAAACTGGTAATTGAGAATAAATTTTGGATCCCTGTGAATTCCTGAAAATATATGATGACTTCAATAAATAGGTCTTAATAACAAACACTTCTGTTCTGCCACACTCAATATTGCAAAAGCTGGATGTGACTCCAAGCTTTTTTTGTTAGGATTATTTTATAGTTTTGACTTGAAAGCAAAAACTGTTTTGGGGCTTTTTCTCTTCCCCAATATTTTGTGTTTTGCAAGATTTGAACTATTCAGCTTGTTGCTGGAAGAAGTTTAAGAAAACCTATCGCTTCCATTCTCCAGCAGCTGGAGAATTACCCTAATTCTGCATTAGGAGAATAGATGAAGGATGTTGCTAACAATTTTAATGCTTAGATGGGTAGTGTCTGCATCTTAGAAAAAGGAATAACCTTACTGCTTGGTAATTGCTTTTGCTTAATGTCACTCTCGTCTTTAGCCAAAAATATGCCTGAAATTTTAGAAATATGAACACAACTATGTAAAAGTACTGATAATAAAGGAAAATAATTCAGGTATATTTGGATGAATCAAGTATATTACATGCTTGTACTAACTCTTTAAAAATGTTATGATGCTGCTTTTAATTCTCTTAGCACACTTGTTGCCAGTTTATATGGTGTTTTCTCATGAAAAATCTAGAACAGTATCTTTGGATGACTGCAGCAAAGTAAACTGCAGATTTATAGCACTGAGGAGTGAAAAAGGTTTTTGAAATCTTTGAAGAGGGCAAGATATGTGAAAGACGTTCACAGAAGACTTTATAGATACTCTGTCTGCTCTGTCTGTTTTAGTTAAACTTCCTATATAAAACATAAATGATTTACTCAAAATCTGAAGCTTTACTGTGCTTAGTTTGAAGACTGCTTATGTGTGTGCTGTATATTTTGATAAAAAGAGGTGTTGGGTCTGAAAAAAATGTATGTCAGAGATTTTACTTGCTATGCCAAATGGAATCGAGCTGTTGGTCATAATTGGGTCAGAATATTTAACCATGTAACCATTTTAAAGATCATGATTTCTGACAAAAATAGAGAAATTAAATATTTTGTTGTAGAGTGGTTAGAGGTATTTAGAAATTCAAATCCTGCCTTCTTTAATGGGTCAGCCATTTCATTTGTGTTTTTCTCCTGGACAGTTATACAGGATGGCAGTCAAGTTTCAGACTCTCGGGGATTTACAGGAAAGAAATTATGAATTTGGGAATATGAATGCAGATTTGGTCCCTTCTAACTTCCTCAGGGTCAGCAAGCCCTGCCAGAGGTGGCACATGGGTCTCATTTTGTCTATCTACGAAGTTGTGAGATGCTAGGCAGTGAACTTTGGCTTAGGTGTTTCCAAGCTACTTTCATCAAGAGAGTTTGTAACTTGGGCAAAAATTAAAGCTGAGGATTTTTTCAGGCAGTCGGAAATAAGAGCATCAGAATTGAGGTTTTGCAGCCTGAAGAGGCAGTGAAATGCTATAGTGTGACCAGTGAGCACAGCTCAGAGCACATTATCCAATTAGTGAGGCTAAAATCTGATCACAGATTGACTTTCACAACTGTTTCCCCTCCTAAATTGAATGCTCTGTTGTTACATATGATATTCACCAGTGTAAAATCTCATTGTTCCCTTATAGGAAAGATAATTTCAACAGTAATCTTAACTATTTTGTGGCATTCCTATATAGAATCAATTATAATAAATCCTTATCTTCTTATCCTTCAACCATCAGAGCCAGCATCTTCGCCTCTAAAAGTTCTAGCAGCTCACTTTTAGACTCGAGCTCATTATATTTCAATATTTAAATTATTTCATTATCTTTCACAATAGCTTGTGTGGAGGTGAATATATTCGCACACATAATTATAGAATTTTCATGTTTCCTATGAGATTTTGAGATATTCCAGGTAGAGATTTCCCTCTTCTTTTTGCCATCTTTTTTCATTAATATATGGAGTTTCAGATATTGGTAGAATATGATAGGAATTAGGCTAGGCTGCATTACGCATTTTTAGTGCCAGAAGTATAAATGTGATGGATACTGTACTTTTAAGCTGATGGGTGTACCAAGACATTGTTATTCAGGTATGAAGCTTGATTAGTATAGTTAGCGCTTCCCAAATATATCCTCAGGTTGATGGGATGGCTTTTGAGATGTTTGATTCCCAGTGAGAGAATCTGGAAGTTGAGTAGAGAAATTTTGACAGAGTCATCACGGGGCTGGTGAAGAAGGAGGAAATTCACTTAATATCCTTGTTCTGCGCCCTGCTCTATTGGTTTTTGGAGTTTTCAGTTTAATCTGGTCTCTTGTAGCTTTTTTGGAGCAACTGCAACTGTATTCAGTGTATTTTTTGGGAAACGAAGATAATGGGAGTGGGGCACTAGAGATGCAATTTGTCTTCCAAACCTGGTATACACTATGTAGTGCCAACGATGCAATAGCCATAAGAGAGAGTATGAAGAAAAACAAACAAAAAAACCCAATTCCCTGGAAGAAAAAAAAAAAAAAAAAAAGAATGTGGTTATGTAGCTATTTTGACATAAATACTGTTGACATAAACACTGTTGACAAAAACTAGTATTTCAAAGCCAAGAATTTCAGGAAAGCTAGATAGAATGCTAATGACATCTTAGTCTAATGCTAATGTAAAGCCCTATTAGAGGACATCACAAAGGTACAGGATCTTTTGTTATCGTGCACCTGGAATATGCTCACTTTTGACACATTTGCCCCAGCTTTTGAAGGGACATCAGTTGCCATTAGTGGAAAAAAATTAAACGAAATATAGATACCCTAAATATTAATGTTGATCTCCAAATTTGAATTTTAATATATTATTTTTAAAAATACTTTAACATTACTGATCTCTTTCTCTCTCTCCTTTGGTATCATTTATTTTTTAATCAGAAGTATTTTCCTGTCTAAACGAAGCCTTTTTAATCAGCTTAGCAGACTACATTCTCAATCATACCTTGCTTTAAATTAGGTCCTTGAGAGGACCTAAATTAACAGAGATAGGAGTGGCTAATCACGCTGTGCCTGCTTCTCTGCAGATACAGCTCCCTCTGCCCTACTGATAGACCTGGCTGATGGGCAAGTCACCCTCCAAAATAATAAGAAAGGGCTTTGGGAAGTTGTGTTTGGGCCCCTTTTTCAAGGGAAGAGTGCTGGATCAGTTTGCCAACTTATTTTCAAAGGTAGAGTTTTTTGGCATGGTTGCCTAAAAAAACATATACTTCACACCATGGGCCAGATAAACTGATTTTTGTGGTATTGGCACAGAGGCAGCAAGTCCAGAGTAGCATTGCTGTGCAAATACAAGCAGAGGCTTCAGGTGCACCTGCCCCACTTCCTTGCCTAGAAACATTCTGCCTTTTATGTTATTTTGAAAAGGTGAATTCTTCTATTGTGGTTTACCATCTGTTTGTATACATTTTCTCATGAGGTGGCATTCTCCACCCCTGAAGTGTTTACTGCTAAATGGAGCTGTGTCTTTCTGTGGGTGGTTTAAATCTTTTGTATTCCAAGCAAAAATATTTAAGAGGCAGTTTAGGGCTCTGCATGTTGCATTTTGATAAAAGTACATTACAAATCTATTAAAGCAAATTTAAGCTTAAAATAAACCTAAACCTGAAGGTAAAGTGCGTTATCTCCCTGTAATCTTAACTTTGGTGCTGACTTCATGTAGTAGTGATTAATATTAAAAGAACTACGACATACAATAAACTCATTTTAGCAGTGTATTGTATGTGCTTCTTCTTCTTTGCTTTTTCAGAATAAGTATTTGTCTATGAAATTTCTGGTGACAGAAAATTATTTTGTTGTTGCCTCTAATCAGAAGCTTTGCAGTGCGAAGAGAAAAATGCCCACAAAAGATATAAACATTAAAAAAAATGTGGAGGTTCTTTATAAAGTCTGGGACAAATGAATGGATTAATTCCTAAATTCTTTTTGTTTATTCATTTTTTAATCCAAAAGGCAAATCCACGTCCAAAGGACAAAAAAGTTTTATTTCCTCCTTTTTAAAAAGGTATTTTTTGGAAGTTTTACTTAGCCCGTTTTTAGGCACTCTTTTGGCATACTGGGGCTCCATATCCTTGCCAGAGGCTGCTGCTGCTGCACAGGAGAGTGGCCGTGTCAGATCCTGCAAATGGCCTTGGTCCTTCCTCTTAAGTGAGCAGATTCACCTGGAAATTCTCAGGTTTGTGCTAGGTTTGATAAAATGGCAGGAGTTATTACCTTCTTGGACAACCACGGCTATTTTTAATAGGCTATTTTTGAATTAACACCTGAGTGCTAATTTTGTTCAGAGGAGAAAAGTGGACTGCAATGTTCTCTTTCCTGCCCCCTGCCCCCTCCCAAACAACGTGCTGGTGTGTGAAAACCTTTTCCAACACAATTTACATTGTTCTGCCTGTTCCAAGGCACAGAAAATAAGAGGATGCTGGGTTATTTTTTCTTATATGTTTTCAGTAATGGATATTATTTTTTAGATTAGAGCTTCTTGTTTGGCTACTTTTTCCTCTCTTTTCTCCACATCAAGGTGCATGGTGGGTCCCTGCCACAATGTGAGGCACCCTCTTGGTATAGCTCCAAGATACTGCTCTGCTGGGTGGGTTCTGGTAGGCAGGGCCATGGATTTTGCTTTGGCCTGGCTTTTCCTGGGTGGGTAACACCAGGAAGGGAGGGAGAAAGCTGCAGCTCTGGTAGCAGCATGTGCTGGGACACCTTTCCCTCTAAATCCTTTAGCTGCCCTGCATGGTAATGGTATGTGTGGGCTGATCACAGGAGTGCCTAACTGCATTGAAAGACATCGAAGAATGTGTGCAATTTTTTTTTCCTCACTACAGTCTGTAAGAGCTGTAAGCATCCCACAGCCTGTATGCAAAAACTGCATCCCCTTTCGAGGTTTTTAGCACTGAGGCCAGCTGATGGAGTGTAGCCCATGGACAGTCATAAATGTGAGGGCTGGGGTTGGTAGCTGCTCAAAGGGAGGACTGACATGGTGCCTGTTTGCTGAAACTGAACCAGCACTGCTACTAGTGTTGTGCTTCAGCACACACCCTGTTCCTTGTCAAAGGCAAAATAAAAATTAATTGATAGCATATACCACAGCAATATCTCCCTAAATGCTGAAGAGCTAAGCTAAATTAATATCTCACATCAGTACCCTTAACTTCTTTAGAAACAGGCAAAAATGTAGTCTAATGACAAGAGCATTAAGCACTTGTCATTTATTGTTGTAAAGTGAAATAGCATTTATTCTGTGAATCTATGAAAATATATATAAATGAAAAAGTACTTCCTACTGGAGTGGTTTGTGGGTAGTTTGCAGCTGTATTCCCTTATCTGGCTCAAGAAATTATCCTGTACTTTAAACCTTACTGGATTGTTTCCGTAAGGAATGGAGGATGATCATTAGCAGATATTTTTGGTGCATTTTGCTAGTTAACAAAGCCCTACATAGCTGTGTTTTACTGAATGCATTGGGAACAAATGAATGAAAAGAAATCTGTCTGTCTGTTTGTCAACAGTTTCCTCTGAACAGAAACCAATGTTCTCCCTCCTCTTTTTATCCATAAAAAGATCCATGGGAAGCTTATGCTTCTCTTTTCCCACCACACGTAATTTGGCTTCTGATGCTTTCCTGTTGACAGCTGTATCCACTCCCTCTCAGTTCATCTATGGTCATGCAAAGAGCTATTTTATGGTGTCTTTTTGTGAATTAGAATAATACATAATTTATGTCCTGTGATGATGATCTAAAAAGAAAAGGTTGGCTTGTAGTTAAAATGCAAGATTGTAGGCATAAGTAGCCAATGTTTAACACTGGAAAAGATAGGCAAGGTTTTCTGCAGTGCTAACTTATGCATCTGAATATTTGTCCTTTAAAAATTTTTACCCTTAGTTTCTCTAATAGCAGCTTTGCTTCTTTACAAGACTTCACTGATTGACGTCCTCATATGATGAAAGCTTGTTAATTATTTTTGGCTCATTTGGTAGAATATTTTTAAATACCAAGAATACATACCAGAATAGCAAGGAGTGATTCTGCAAGTATATTGGTAGCAGAAGGAAACTCGGAAATATCTGTCTAGGAGAGAATTCTGCAGGCAATCTTATGATGGACCACACAGAAAGACCAGTCAATGCAAGTCCCTAGGAAACTCATGGAAGACATCCTCTCTGTGGATCTTCTTCCAGAATAAGATAAACAGTCCAGATTTCTTAAATGTAATTCATGCTTTACTAATCTGATTGTCTTCTGTGATGAAAAGACTGGCAGTGTGAATGAGGCTGATGTCATGAACTTATATTAAGACTTTTGATACCTTTTCCTACGTTGTTGTCAGCGGTCGGAGTTGTCAGTAGCTGAGGAAGCATAGTCTGGAATCGTGTAGATTGAAAATTGGCTGGACTACTGAACTGACATGACTGACAGTAGTCAATACCTTTTAACAGCTAGCAGCTAGTGATAAGTGGAGTGCCCCAGGGGCTGTGGCTGGTATTCATGCTGTTCAATATACTCATTGACTTGTTACGGAGTTGAGCACAGTGCGCCCTCACCAGACTTGTGAGCCTGTTAGTTAGGGTTGTGGTTAGAAAGCTGAAATGGAGCTTTAGCCTTAAAGACTTCTGAGACCTTGAGAAGCCTGAGCACCAAGCCTACGGAAAAGTTAAAAAGAGCAGAGCAAAATTCTGCCCCTGTGACAGGCTACCCCCTGCATCAGTACAAGTTGGTAATCACTGTAACTTCAAGGGGGCCATAAGGTGGTACCCAACCTCTCCCAGGAGTTTAGCACAGGGTAAGAGAGCCATTTATTGCAGCTTGGGAACTTCACACTGTACATGGGAGAGCTTTTTCATGAGGTTACTAAAGTATGTGAGCAGGTGACGCAGAAAACCTGTGGTAGCTTCATGTTTTCAAGAATCAGCTATGCAAATCCTAGTCTAGGGTTGGTTGTTGGGAATTGTGTTCCAAGTGGCAAGTTGGACTAGATAACCGTGAGCTAAAATTATTATGGTTCAATAGTTCTATAATAATTTCATGGAAATGCACAATTATTCTCAAACTATAATTTATACCTGTGTATTTATACTGTGGATAACATATTTTGTGTAAGATGAGAGTTAAAAAATCTACATGTTTTGTTTACTTATTTTTAACATCTTTAAATGTGCTTGTTTCTTTTTCTAAAACTCATTATGAGATTAGAAACTGAGGATAATAGATGATTATTGCAGAATAATCTAATTGGGTTTTTTCAGTGTTTGTATTAAGTGATAAAGGGAAGTAGTAGTAAATCAGCCAACAGCCTGGGTAGAACTGATGAATGAGGGGGGAAAACAGCTAATGTAGAATAGGAAATAGGAAGCTTTTGATAAGATTTGCTTTTTAAATTCCTATTACTTCTTCTTCCTTCCTCTTGAAGCTGCTCTTTATTTTTAGATACAGATTTCACTTTCTAAGCAGGTCATAGAGATCAAACCATTGCTTCTCACACTTGACCACATCTTCATATTTGCATGGAGAATAACAAGTGTGAAAACACACAAACATGTTTTTGTAAAATTAAATTGATTTTTTTTCTCTCAGGCTTTATACAAGTGATCATTTTTTGCTCTGAAGTTGCTATGTTTCTTGAAAGGAGAATAACTACATTTCCTAAATTTCAGATAGGTTGCAGGTATAAATGCATGAAGAGTGGCAGCATTGGTCCTTTAAGGAGGCAGTGCTTGTGTCCATCCGTTCTTCTATCAGGTGCATATCTGGAGAAGGCCAAGCAGGTACTATGTTACCTGTGTCTGGAGAAGACCTACAGGTACTAGGTTACACTCTTCAGTGCAGCGAATTATTCTATATGGTGGTGATTGGACCTTCCTTCTGAGGGAAACTAATTCACAGAAGCTTTGTGTCTCCACATGTGGTTTGCACCTTGGGTCACATAAAATGAAGGCTCCTGGCAAATAAATTGGAAAACTCATTACTTGATCATTGGTTTAAATAAATAGATCAGAAATGAGGGCAAGATATTAATGGAGCGAAGAGACTATTTATGCTGCTGCAGGAAGCTGTCAGGCTCTGCTTTGTCTCAGTGGGACAGAGGGTGATCAGCACTTCTTTGATGCAGGCCAGATCTGCAGGAGACTCTTCATTGGACTGATCTTTGGGTTCAGAGAGTTTTTTCTGGTGCTTGGCCAGCCTTCTCCATAGCTGAGGAGAATTGCAGTGTAATAGTTACAATAAAGTATTTTGGTTACATAGCAATATATTCCAATAATGTATTTTAATATTTAATGCGTTATTTTTTCTGTAAAGCTTGAGTGGTTGACATGAGATTTGTCTGGGACAGATATAGTTCTTTTTGGAGGGGAAGGGGAGAGGATTATTTAGAAGAAATTCCAGTGTCAGAACTGACAGGATTAGGGTTACTTGCCCAACAAGTGGGATTGTTGCATATTTCTGCTTACTTTATTTGACTTTTTAAAAGTAGCCTTATACCATTACCTGTCCTCTCCTCGCTCTCTTCTGGGTTAAATCCTGAGACAGATGTGATGCTTTAAAGAAAATAAAGTATTTAGCATCTGGTAGGCATCCTGTAGTCTCCTGGGATATTCTACCTTCAAAATCTGCCAGTTTTTAGCATCTAATACATCTTATCTTGGTTGTTTTTACTGCTTTTTTTTTTTTGTTTACTGCCCTGTTCAAAGTTCACTACGTCCCTCTATTATTACTAAAGTTCAAATACGTTACACATTTGATTATGCCTTCAAAGATGTAATCTTCATTGAATTTATGTATTTTTGACTGTTTAAAGTAGTTTTTTGATAGTCTTCTTGGTTATTACATGGAAGAATCTGCTTTCCTTCTTAGAAGCTGCTTGATTTGGAAACAGATGTCAGATTGGTGTTATACCCTAGTAGGTTATGCTCTTCTGAACATGTACTAGAATAGCTGTGGGAAGAGATAGCCTTTGTTAAAACAAGGATTTCTTATCAGGAGTAGGCTTTTAAAGCGTGTTGGGTTACTGGGTATTAGTCTTTTATGCACTTGTTATTATTAGCCTAAATGAAGCTGTGGTCCTGCAGAGCAAGTATTACCACCCACTGTGAAAATGTCTGTGTGGATATGTAACTGTATTTCCCAAATGAGATTTAGTTTATTGAAATTTGTAGAAGGAATATGTTTCCTGTACAAAAAGAACAATAATCCTCAATAAGTATTTGGTTTTTTTTTGGCCGAGCCATGAGGTGTCCTTGCCTATCACTGAATGTGTCAAGTCACCTTTGAATGTTAAGTCATTCACCTGATCTTAAGAACATCCTTTGCATCATCACTTAACACCATCTTCAGAAGTTATTCTAAACATCTTTTCTTTATCTGCATAGACTGTGTAAAGGGACAATTTAGGTGACACTAATATAGGCACCCCTTCCCAGTAGCTTTACAGCCAAAAACTAACTAAGCTTGTGTTAGCCGACCCAGTAAGACCTAAGGTGACTCTGTGTGGTTGAGTTAATTCACTATGGACTATACTAGCCATTGTATAAACATCTGCATTCATTAGTAATGCTAGAAGTCAAGTTCTCAACGTGTTTTCTTGTAAATATAATCAGCAAAGGGACCTGTTTAATCCTGCAGATACTTGAGCATGCCTCACTATACCTTCTACAACACAGCTGTCATTTTACCACTGATGAAGTTGTTCAAATGAGGTTATTTGAAGTCAGGGGGCTTAGAGATTTGAGCTGAATCTGGGTTTAATTCTGAAGAGTCAGCTTTGAAGACAGGGATTCAAAAGATGATAAAGTTAATTATAAAAACGAATCCTTCAAGGAAGTTTAAAAACCATCTTTATGTATAAATTTGCCAAAATAGTTGTGTAATGTACAAATCTTGTGATATTTTACCTTTTTTAATGGTGGAACTTTTTTTCCTATTTGAAAAATGTATTAGTCTACTATATTCACATAACATTAATACAATAAATAAGCTATGTGTAAACATGTTATGTTGATAATTCATTTTATATACAGTACGTAGTATATTTTTGGAGATATGTCTAGTTTTTACATTTGCATTATATTGAGGGGCTTCCAGGTTAAGAACTATAGCTGTGCTAGGCTTGCTGAGAATTCGAGACTATTCCTTAAATATTTCTAGAGACTTGAAATCATATAGCATACTGGGAAAAGCTATCTTTTACAGTAATAGGAGAAATTAAATCCAGTACCATAATGTGTTGAGAAAGAGGTCTTGTTCCTTCTCTTTCAGCTTAAAAACTACTTTTGTTTTTTGTCTCTTTTAGGGGGATTGTTTTCTATGAAGGCAGTGCTATATTTCTGCCAGTAGCTATAAAGAAATAACTGATAGAAAATGATTAGTTTGGTGTCCAGATTAATAATTTAAAAATACAAATATATTATAAATTAATTCTTTTGGGGAGACTTATTAAAATGTCTGTGTTTCTGTAGGAGACTAGATTATATGAGCAGTTTTGATCTGCAAAATGAAAAGTAATATGCAGTCTTTGTGTGCATTTCCTCGAAAACAAGGAGTGTAAAGCTAAAAATCTTAAAACTAAAGAAAAGTGCACATGCAGAAGCCTTCCAAAGCTAGTCATCCTTTCCAAGATGCTAAACTTCCTTGTCTGCTGAAGCCAGCAAGAGCTCTGCTTCCCATGTCTGGCCGAAGGGAGTAAAGGGTGTAAAGAGTTATTTGACTGGAGCAGAAGTGTGCTGCGTAACGCGCTTTGGTTAAGCATGTGTAATCTGCAGAAATAGTTGTGTCTGAAAATCAATACTGGGCATCAAAATAAGATCATCTATTTGCGAGTAGCTAGAGGCATATAAACAAAGCTTCCCAAAGTGTTTCGTACGCTGCAGTGTGGTAATTCCACACCACTGCAGCAGCAGTGAGGATGGGGTTGAAGGGAGCAACCTCTGTCTAGCAAGGCTGCCAAAATGCTGCTTGTAATTGGATTTGTGTTTAGTGAAGCCAACCACTAAAATGTCTGTTTTATCATATCAAATCAATCCTGTCCATCTCGGATAATTCAGTGTATTTACTTGGTAAATTGCTTTTCTGCATATCCTGTTTCATAGTTTACCAGAAACTGTATCTGAAGACTTAAAGCTGCTTGGCCCAGAGATGATTTAGCAGTGCTGTAGCTTAACCCAGCGAGCAGCACTGGCAAAGGTGAGCAGACAGCAGCAGCACAGCTTTTGAAAATGGAATTCCTTGCAAGACCTCAAAAGACAGTGTATTACTGCATATAAGTGGATAAAATGCATAACCAGTCAGTACAGGGTCATGTACCAGTCTTGTTAAACCAACGTAGTGGCAAAAACGCTTTGCAAGTAGCTGTGAGACATGAGATGGCAAATAAGGGAGTTATGAGCCCAGATATTTGCCATTAAGTACAGTCAACTGTAGGTTGCACAGCTCTGTGTGACCTCTGTAGCTTATACAGGCACAGAAACCTCAGGTACAGCCTTCTCAGCTTGAAGATAATGGAAGATCATAATAATTCACTGGTTATAATGCTGTCATTAGGTTTCTTATGCTTATTAAAACAAAGAGTGTTGTTCTCACTTGAGGGAATTGATTTTTTTTCTGATTTTTAATGTTAAGACTACATCAGAGTTACCTTGTGAAGCATGATAATATTTTTGTGGCCTTACTAAGCAAACAAATTGGCACTGGTCCCTTTGTATAGTTGTTTCAGCACTGTTTCTGTGGACTGCAGAGAGAGCATAACTAAATACACTTCTTGAGCATATTTTCCAAGGTAATGAAATTAATGCTTATTTCTGTAGGGCCTTTTCATAAAACCTGAGCAGCTGCTTTGTTCTTTTCTCTGTTAATATTTTCTGATGGTTTATGACATTAAGGCTGGAGTTGGAGGAACAGTATTTACTCTCTTTGTCTTTCCAGTGTTTTGCTAAGGTTTTTTTTTTGCATTCATTCATAGCTCATATGCCTAACGCTAGCCTCAATTGAACAAACAAATGTAGCAATAAACAAAAGAGACACTTTGAAATAACAACTAAATATCTTGTCTTGGCTCTTAGTAAAACATGAGAAGTCAAATTATATATTCCTGATTTGATTGTCTTTTATTTATGCTCTTGCCTGATGTGCCTGTAAACCTGTCAGCACTTTTAAATATGCTTTCCTCTGCCTGTCATGTTTGACTACAATGCAAACTTTCCATTGCTGGAATCAGCCCTTTTGTTTGTTGGTTGGTTGCCTGAGAGAAAGGAATTACTCTCCTTGTAGGAAAAAGGTTGTTCAATTTGATTACTTGAATAGCAGAATAAATTTATTCCTTACCTACATGAGTATGTAAATAAAAAGTGATGCTCACAGAGATGCCATGCTGTTGTTTCAACAGAAGGGGAAAGAAAAAAAGATGTTTCTGCAACAGAAGATAAAGAGAGAGAGATGTTTCTGCATTGTTTTTTCCTTTTAATTAAGAATTTTACTCAGTTTCAAGTCTTTGAGTAAGTTATGTTTGATGTTTCCATTCCTTAGTGAATACCCAGCATGTTCCTCAGCTCTGCTAGTTAAACTCATTATCTCTATTTCTGATAGAGTATATGATAATAAATGATTTAACCTAGAATAGCACTTTCTTGACTGCCTCTTACAAGCTCCCGAGGAAAAGGAAATTAAGACAGTACACACACATACAGCTGGGTTCCAGCCCCAAGGATATGAATGTCCTCACATAGAGCAGTATCCATGTGTGTTTAATTTGGGATTATCTTTATTCAATAGTTTGGATTTTGAAGCTAGGGATTCTCATTGTCACACTTCACAAGCAGAAGACCTAGATATGTTTTTTTTTGATGGAAATTTTTCCTGCAACTACAGGAAATTTTCCTGTGGTTTTCAGTTCCCTGCAACTAAAGGAGAGCAAAGGCAGCAAAACTTTCAGAAAAAAAAAAATGATACAACAGGATTGAATGCATCCACCCTAACCTACTTTTTGCAGTGACAAAGCACATGGGAGACTTGTGGCACCTCTCCAGGAACAGACTAAGGTCTCTTCACGTTTCCAAGACCTCTTCAGAAGGAATTGTGATTTGGAGGGGAAATAGCACTACACTGGTCCATCAGAGTCTCAGACAAGACCCTAACCTTGACTGAGTTTAGCCTAATTTTCTCAAACTCAGCTATATGATGTATTTATGATATATTGTATACAAAATACGCAAGTGCTTTTTATTTGGTCCATTAATTGGCATGTTTAACTTTGTTTAGGTTTATTTGATATTGAATAGTGTTGAGGATTTAGTGTACCGCTTTTGAATTAATTTAAGAGCCGCAGTATAGATAGGTCGTATAAATATAAACATGGTTAAATTAGTGTGATTTCTCTAGATTAAACCAAGAGGGTGAAATTAGCATTTATTTCAGTAACAGTACGAGTGGTAAACATCTAAATATTATGTCTTTTTTGAGAAATAACACTTATTTCTCCTGTTTGCAAGATAAGTCAAATATAGATGAGAACTAGTAGCTTAATTTTGTAGGAGTTTGATGAAATCCTCATCTCAGTTAAAGAATAAAGCATTTCTGTGGTTAATACATATTTTTCTAATACCAACCATTTAGATGCAAAACCAGAATAGGCCCAAATTACTGTGCTTGCATGCAGAAATGTGGAATGAGAACGTTTAGGGAGAAGTTGTTAAAACCACTGCTGGACTTGCTGTTAAGTTTCAAGCCCATCACTTTCTAATATTTTCAATAAACATTATCTCCACTGTTGTAGACAAAAAAAAACTTTCAGTTTTATCACTGAGCTAAACCTTGAAATCATTGGAACAGTGACAGTGAAACCGTTGCTTAAACCGGGACTATTATGCCAGGCAGTAAAGCTAATACCTTGATCGTGTAAATTCTTGCAGTGGTGAATCTTTAATGTGGAATGTTGTGTGTGGAAGTACTGAGCAGAGATATGTATGTGGTACGTGCTTTGGATGTTCAGAGAGCACAAAAATGTGACATTATTGCTTCTACTCCTTTTTACTATAGAGCCTATTAATTTTAGGAATCTTTCTTTTTTTTGGCTAAGTTGTGTGTGTGTGTGTGTATTTTTAAGAAATGTAGCATTGGCCTGACAAATTAATTCCTGGGTATGTAATAAATAAGTGGCCTAAAGAGTCTCCAGGAGCGATGGGACATCTTTCAATAGGCTTCATGAAGGATCTAGCAATCACTAACAATCAAGAAGTAATGCTTGAATGTTTTGAGGACATTAGCTTTATTATTATTGTTGTTGTTGTTGTTGTTGTTTGACAGCAGGGAGGGTTCACCTCAAGCTCTTATAACTCTCAGAAATTATTTACAGTAGTGAGGAACCTATTTAAAAATATATATAAATGTAATCCCTTTGTGTGCGTCAAACTTTGTTCCCACATAATCAGTTTGTTTTCTTTCCTTTAGTGATTTACTTCAATAGTAAATCACTAATGAAGTGATTTAGGGCTGTTCAAGTCCAAAGGGCTGCTGTCTATGTTTCACAACCTATGAGGATGGATTTTTTACAGGGCCCAAATTTCCTTTTAAGCTTCCATTCACAAAGGAGCCTTTCTTTATTCAGTCTATTCCACTTTGTTTCGAGCTACAGTTGCAAGAAAAATCTTTTAAGTCCCTGTTAGAAATAAATTAAACCATCATTCAATAGCAAACATTCATTGCCCCTGCTAGAAAATTTGATTTAGAGTGTAATTTGCAATTAAGCTAATATTTAACTTGCTGTCAAAGCTAAATCTAAGTAACAGCCTTATCAAAATGCCGACAGGCCAGGTACAAACCTTAATCGACTTTTCTGGATGCTGCTGTGCTTGTGCTGGGATTTCAAAGCTTGAATACAATGGCGCAATGCTGGGATTGTTCCTGGACAGAAAATAACAATAGCATGAGAACTATTCACTAAAGGCTAGAAAATAATTAAGAAGGCTAAAAATAAATGCTTTTTTTCCAATATCACTGACTTACTGCAGTTCTGTTCCCTGGGGAAATGATAAATGCTAATCTGTCCAAATGTAGGAAGCACAATAAGGAGCGAGAGACTTTTTGAGCATTGCTAAAATGAAAGGATTTGACTCATTAAGACCACAGCTAGGTTGATTCAGCTTAAAATCAATTTGCTTTGTGTTAGATCTATTTTAAAATCCTGTTGATCCGTTTCACCCCTGTGACCCAAGCACCTGGAGAGTTGACAGGGTTCTTAAGGGGAAGAGCACAAGCGCCAGTGACTGCTGGGGCTGTATTTAATCCAGTGCTGGCTCAGTGCTGGAAAGTGACTGGAAGAGCTCTGACTAGGAATGCTATTCAGTGCCAGTAAACTTTAGCAACTCCTACCTGCTAATCTAGTCCTCTAAAGGGACATATCCAGGTAACCCAATCCTCCTCATGCAGCATTGTTACATAGAAGGATGAGTGGATACCCATTTGATTTTGAAACTAATACCTAATAAACGATGTGAAAGCACCACTGATCTCCCTCCCATTCTACTGTAGGAGCGTTGGGGATTTGGGGCGTCATGCCTTCACAGATAGGAAGAGTGAAACACGTTTTGAGTCATAAAGAGGTCCTTTGACTAAGGAAATCACTCTAAAATTGGAATGCAAAATCTCAGTGAGAGAACACACAGATGTATGAAAATGGAGATGGAAAATACAGCCTTTCCTAACGGTAAAAATGTTGTATAAAGATACTTTTTTTTTTTTTTTTTTTTTTTTT